>CAUYQV010180591.1:0-25909 GCA_963574575.1 Galagoides demidoff
TTTATTAATTGATAGCTGTATACATTAATGCAAACATGGGGTATATTGTACTGTTTTCATATACAATTTGAAATACTTTCATCAAGCTGGTTAACATAAATATTCATGTCATTTGCTTAGTCATTGTATCAAAACATTTATATTCTAGTTCTAGAAAAGTTCACTGGTACCCTTGTTAGACAGATATATAGGTGATCTTTCCAGTCAACAACTTAATTCTAGCCCAAGAATATGGGGAGGGGGTGGCGAAGGGGAGGGGAGAAGGGCGGAGGAACAAAGTTTTTAAAAAAATCAATTTGCCTGCCGTGTTTGTGGGGGAGGGGAAGCTGCAGTCCTTCCTCTCCCTATTTACCTGAATTGGGCAACCCCAAGTGTTTCCTTTCTTGAATGTCTCCCCAAGGCACCTGAGTTTGTTACCCTTATGTTGGTCAATTTTAGGTGAGGGCTAGGATGAAACAGGGCAGAAGTTAGATTCTATGTCTACAGCAAATGTCATCACTGGGGTATGGGTGGAACTTTTGGGTAGCTGGAGAAGGGACAGATGAGGCAAAGAAATTGTGGCTGTGGAGGAGGGTCCTGATGGTTCCAGAGTTAGGGAAGTGTCAGGTCAGGAAGTCTGAACCTAAGTGAGTGCTTGAGAGCTGTGCGTGACTTGTTGTGACTGTAGAGCCGTCCCCTGCCCTGCTTCAGGCCCTTTGCTGGGCTCCCACCTTCACCAAACTCAGGAAGCAAACAGAACAAGGGCAAGGCATGGAAATGCTGAGTCTAGTGCGGGAGTCAAAAGTGAAGTGGGGGAGGCGACGCGGGCAGTTTGTGCTCGATCTGTTGCAGCTGCCTTCAACTCTGGCACACATGTCTCTTCCACTGTCCAAAATAGGGGAAATTACCCATTTGCACCGCAAGCTTCTCACAATCCTAGCTCTTAGACTCGTAAGGAAACTTGCAATCCCAGAAGCACCTAGGGCCACTAAACAGCTCTAGAGACTTAGTGTGTAGGGCCACAGGGACCCTAGAGCTCCTTCAGTTCCCTCTCCGGCTTTCCAGACAGAGGAACTGTTACAGCAGGAGTCGTCCAAGGGCAGACACAGCAGCACCCAAACCAGAACCAGTTTGCTAGCCAGGGCGCTGTGCAGCCCGGCAGGAGCCCTGGGCCATCTTTTAAGTGGACTCACCCAGTGAATCCATTGATGTGCATATTTCTCTCTGTGCTCAGCAAGTATCCACTTGTTCAGGCTCTGATTTTGAGCGAATCTGTGGAAAATCGGGGTTTGGTGCTCTCTTTCTCCCTCTGCTGGCTCTCAAGGCTGATTCTCTGAAACTGACAGCTTTTTGAGCAGAGAAATGACTTCAAATAAAATGGAGGCCTGCATGTGGGTTGCTTTAGAAACAAGGGAGAAAGCTACAGCTTTTTCTCAAAGAGGCAAAACCAATCCGGTGGCAGCTCGACATACAGATATATGTGAAATTCCCCTCCCCGCCTTTCCTGGTTTCACTTGACTACACACAATGGCAAAGCAAAAATGGAAAACTTGAAAAAAAAAAGTTGACAGCATTTCTATGATTCAGCTGGCAATTTGCTACGGTATCCAGGGAGACAGCTTCTCACATATATTAGCATAATGTGAAATGGCAGCTAGAACCAGAATTTACTGTCTAAGCAACTCAGCCTGAACAGCCGTTGACGACAATACAATTTAAAGGAAATCCAAATATTAGGCTTAAGTGACTGATACATCCCTGGAACCTCTTCATTTTAAATGTATAGGGTCCAGTTTGTTCCCTCATTTTTATTCCATATTCTTGGGGGCAGTTGGCTGGGATTTGAGGTTAACAAAGGAAATTATTGTGCCTAGTTCAGATCCAATACAGCATTCAGGCAGCCTCAGCTCACTCCATTCCCATTATCATAAAAATACATTTTCCTTCCCTCTGGATTTTTTTGAGATTTTTCCATTTCCATTGATACCCAAATGCTGACATTTCTTCTTCTCGTATTTTCCCCCTGAGCCTTGACATAAGAACGTGCCTCCTTGCTTCCCAGTTATCTGGACACTAAAACACTGCAGATGGCAGCACAGTGTTGAAAGGAGTTTTGTTTCCAGGTAGAGGGGCCCAGGGAGCTTGGGGAAGACGCTCTTACAGGGGCAAGATGCCTGAGGATTCCAGATGTCCAGTACAGCACGAGAGCTGACCTCTGGCTTCCCTGAGTGTCCCCCTAGCTCTGCTTTTCCCTTCCTCTGTCTATGTAATTTCCTCCCCTGGGTTGAGGTCCAGCCTCAGTGGAACAAAAGCTATAACATTTTTCGAGCAGATAGAGCACATGGGCACAGGTATGAGCACATGTTTCCTAGGTATAATCTTCCATGTGATATCCCTTCCAATCTACCCTCCACAGTGACGAATTACATGAGACTTAGGAATCTCTAATGAGCCAGAAGCAGGACCTCTCCATGTTGTGTGTGCAAATCAGAAGACAGAGAGGGCAGAGGGGAAAGGGCCATCTGTACACGTTAGTTCAGGGAGCATCAGTCATGGAAACACCACCCCTCCATGGACTTGCAAGTAGATTCAGGGTAACAATTTTAGGTTTTGAGATTTGCCTCATGATGACAGTGAATGGATCGAGGATGTGGTTGTTCAGTTTCCTGGAGGCTTCCCATGGAACCGGACTGCCCTTCTGCAGGGATTTTCCCAATGGTCTTGACAGTGTTAGAGGAACACCTCACAATATCATCTGCACATCTGACATCCATTACAAGTTTGAGGGGCCCCAAGACCACTCTTAACTTTTTCTGTTTTTCTGGAAGGACTCACATAATGCACCGGAAACTGTTAGACTCATGGCTGTAGTTTATGACAGTTCAAGAATACAGAGGAAAATCAGCCTACGAAGTGGAGCGCGGGGCAGAGTCTGGGAAAGTTCCAGATGCAGACCTTCCGGTTTTCCTTTCCCCTTGGTGTCATGGAGAGTGTGTATCGCTTTCTCGGCATCAGTGTATGGCAATGTGCATGGAGGATTGCCACCCAGGGAGCCCACCTGAGCCTTGGCATCCAGACTGCTTATGGCTTCATTGTGTAGGCCAGCTTGATTGCAGACTCCAGCTCAACCTGCAGCTGGACTTGGGCTGACCCAGCAAGACCCAACGTTCCCACTAAGTCACATTGTTATATTATCCTGCATGACCCAAGGGCCCCAGGCAAACAAAGACACTACTGTCAGGCATTATATTCCAGGGACTTGGAGATGACCTCCCAGAAGCCCAAGGCAAAGGCCAGCCTCTCTTTGGGCAAGGTTAATTCTTTACAGCCTTCCTTTGTTTGCTTGTATCTTCTGTGGGGCTTCCTATGCCAGCTGCAGAAATATGTTCAGTTCAGGTGGTTGTTCTGGAGCTGTGCAAGGCAGCTGGCCGTAGTAGAGACAGGTGAGAGAACCACAGAGGAGGGAGGGGGCCGAGGAAAAGATGGCAGTTGGCAAGGAAGGGGATTTGCTGTGAAGAAATGTACTGGAGTATTATATATAAATAGTGTGGGAGCATGAAACCCAATAGATTCGTTGGTAAGTGAAATACCGTTTTAGGTTGTGATTTATGCTTTCATTTTGTCCATCAGGTGGGTATTAAACCAAGGATAAATATATCTTAACCTTCAGGATTGAGAGCTAGTTTTACCAAAAAGGTAAGATGAATTAGAGTCCACAGCTGGAAATAACTTGCTCTGGAGTCAGGGGAGGTTTGGTTTCCTCTGTACACATGCAGTAGAGATATGTGGCCTGGGATGAAATGGGCTGTGTTTTCTATGTCAATAGTAATGATCATTGTAATTATAAATAATAAAGACTATCATTTATAGAGTACTTCCAAGTGCCAAGCACTGTTCAATTATTTACCAGTATTATCACATTTAATTATTTGTGTATTATGAATGGGGTAAGTATTATCTATCTGAGTTTTATAAATGTGAAAATTGAGTCTCAGAGTAGTCAAATCATTAGCATAAAGGCGCACAGGTGACAAGGCCAGGGTTCAAACCCAGGTCTTTCTGACTTCAGTGTCCATACCTGTTGCGAGTCTCATGATGGATATGGTTAACATGGCTTGGGGAGGGGCGGGTAAGCCTCTGGTTTACTGCTTTGGTATGTCATGTGTTTGTTTCAAAAGACTGTGCATCGGCTAAGATTGGGGCTGGGTGCACCAGGGACCTCAGGTTTTGACATGAAAGACTTTGAAAGGGCCCTGATGATGGGGAGGGAGAGTGAGGGTAGGGCTGTTTCATGGCTCATGACAGTGGTTAAAACTTAGCCTCAGTGGACTCATCCGCTTCCAGGGTGGGGTTGCATATTCAGGCCTGCTCCTCTACTCCAGGAAGAAGATGGTTTACATTTCCTCCTGGGAAAAAGGACCTTCCTGGGATGCGACTCGCAGATCAAGAATATTAAATAGAGGTAGGCACATGCAGTGCTGGAGTTCCCTATGGGGTCTTTTTGCTGTTCTGTCTCCAGCATCTAGCACAGTGCCAGGCACCTTGGAGTCATTTAATGAATGTTTGCTGAGTAACTGAATGGGTAGGTCCAGTGGGTGGTTAGGTGGGCACATCTTTTCTGGGATTGGGTTTGATGAAGAATGAAGAAACAGAATCCGCTTTTCCACCACTTTACATGTTTTCCAAAGCTTCCCAAGTGCTTTCAAAATAGTACTTGACATTTTTGCAGTGCTCTGTAGTTTCAAAGGACTTTTGTGTACGTTATTTCATCTGACCCTTACAATATCCTTGGGAGTTAAGTTTTACTGAATTCATTTCATATTAATAGGTGGGGAACTTGAGGTCCACAGATGTTAAGTGACTTGCTGAAAGCCACCTAACTCATGGAGGACCAAGATCTTGTGACCTCAAATCCAGTGCCCTTTCTGGGACCCCAGAGATGGTGGTAGGTGCAGGTTATAATGGTGTTCCCCCAGTCTCTTCAATTTTTTTTTTTTTGAGACGGAGTCTTTCTCTGTCACCTTAGAGTACTATGGCATCATAGCTCACAGCAACCTCAAACTCTTGGGCTCAAGGTATCCTCTTGCTTCAGCCTCTTGAGTAGCTGGGACCACAGGTGTCCACCACAACACCTAGCTTGTTTTTCTGTTTTTAGTAGAGATGGATCTCACTCTTGCTCAAGCCAGTTTGGAACTCCTAAGCTCAAGCGACCCACCTGCCAGCCTCCCAGAGTGCTAGGATTACAGGCGTGAACTACTGAGCCCAGCCTCTTCACTTTTATATATGGGCTTGATGGCTCACAACTCTTCCTTCTTGACAGTAAAATTTAACTTTCCTTATTTGGAAAGGCATTGTACACCTAATGGTGTGGGTCTCACCAGCTGAAGTTTCTTTGCTAATTGGGCTAAAACTTACTGCCATTCACTGGCTCTGGATGTGGGGCCTTGATGGGGGTTGGGGTCCCCTGTGAGCTTGTTCTGGGAGCCTGTGGTTCTTCGTCATGGAATTCCTCAGTGATTGAGCCCATCTTGGACCACATCAGCTCTCCTGGCAGCAAAGACCTTAACCATAGATGGTTTTTGGGAACTATGATTTTAAGTGCCTTAAGAAGAATACTGATATTTGTGGTTTTTTTTTTTTTTTTTGAGACGGAGCCTCAAGCTATCCCCCTGGGTAGAGTGCCATGGCATCACAGCTCATAGCAACCTCCAACTCCTGGGCTCAAGCAAGTCTCCTGCCTCCACCTCACAAGTAGCTGGGACCACAGGCACCCGCCACAACGCCTGGCCATTTTTTGGTTGCAGCCATCATTGTTGTTTGGCAGGCCCGGACTGGGGATTCGAACCCACCACCTTAGGTGTATGTGGCTGGCGCCTTAGCCAGAATACTGATATTTGAACCCCCAAAGCGTACTATAGCCTTGAGCAGCCCCTCTTCTGATATCACTTGTTTGGACTTCCTCTATCAGAGAGGAGGGTCTGTGCCTCCTTCAGAGGCCACCTGGACCACGAGTAGTGAGTGTCTTGCTCACTAGCCTGGATGTGTCTGAAGGGCGACACCCACTGACTCTGGAACATGGAGCTGATAGGGGAGGCTTACTTCTGGTGTCCATCAGCAATCTGTGAATAACTCAGAATCCTAGGTGTAACTGCTTTGGCAGCAAATGTTGTATACCTGCAGCTGTTAGTTCTTGAAACTCTGTGTCAACATAGGGAGGGTGGAGCTGAACCCGGAATGCTATCTTAGGAGGAGTAGCTAAGGGGAGTTCCTTGCTGGGTTTTGGTGTAAAGAAGCTGGTGAGAATCTCCTGGGGGAGCAGGGGTGACTCCTGCTCAGCTCCTCTGCAAGCCCTTGCTGCTTTAGTCTTGGGGGCCCCAGGGCTAAGGATGAATTATAACCCAGGGCTAAGACATCAAAGGGGGATATTGTTTATAGTACATTTCTCAGAAATACTGCATCTTTGTTGAGTGATGATGAAGAAGTTGTTAATTACATAGGGGAAATTTGTTTATTAACTGAAACAGGAGAGGAGACCCAGGCCTAAGTTGGGGATCACTTCCATATTCTCACAGTAGTTGGAATTTGCAGAAAGTATGACTGGCCTGGACTCTTCTTTCCTGAGAGCTGTGCATGAGATCTTATGTTCTGCTTCTCCTTTTGCGGAAACCAGGCAGTGATGCTTCCAAGGGCTTTGTCCTTGGCCAAGGTAATAGCAGTAGGACCCCCGGGGCATCACCCAGCCTTTTCTGCTACCTGTAGGGGTGAGTAGAGAGGGGAAGAATTTGACAACAGAAAGACTACGCCCCTTGATAGCTGATCCGGAACTGAAAACATGTTGATTCAGGGCAAAGCAGCCAGCACATAGAGCTGTGTCACCTTTCTTGACCTTGTCCCCTGGTTTCTGGACCCTTGACTTACTGCAAATTTTCTATGCTTAATGGGTTTTCCCATCTCTCCTAACAATGGGTTAAATCATTGTTGACTTCCTTCTCACTGAAGTGTAGTACGGGCTTGAATGATTTCTGCCTAAAGTCTGTTTTTTTGCTCTTTAAAAGAGAACCAAAAAAAGAGATTATTGCCTAACTGACACGAGGGCCAGCTGGTGGTGGGGTCAGAAGCCTCCGTGATGGAGAAGAAGCCCGAGGGTGGCACTCCTTAGCCACTACGTGGTCAGTGTCAGCTCCCCTGGCCCTCCTTTTCCTCCACAGTAGGTTGGCCCTGGCTTGGAGCCAACACCCCCCAGGACACAAGCCTAGATGTGGGCATTCCCAATGAATGTGCTGACATCAAGCATCAGGCTGGAAACTGAGCCATGTCTGCAGAGACACCGGAGTGGTTACCCCGCCCGGAAACAGGCCTTCTGTGCTGCAGGCTTGCTGCTGTGCCAGTGTTCTCTGCACTTTGCCAGCATTCCTGCTTCAGGGTTGGGACAGTCTTATGTTTAATGTATGGTGGATCCTTGTCTGGATCAAGCTTTTCTTTAAGAACCTCTTAAGGGCTTTGCTGGCCTGATTCTCTACTCCTCATCCTGTAATTGGAGGGATAAAAGAGGGCCCAGGCTGATAACAATTTCCTCCCCAGAACCTGGTCAGTGCCTGCACTTAGCAGATGCTCAGTAAGTATTCTCCAAGTTCGCTCTGAAGTCAGTGCTGGAGCTGGTGAGGGGATGCGAGGCTGATTCCATCCTTTTGTGGCACTGTCTCCCACACCACTCTGTTTACGGAGAGCTACGGAATTACATTGAGCCCATATTTCTCACTTGTCACTAAGTGAAAGACAGTGGCTAGACATTCACGATAGGATGGATTCCCCAAATGCTGATGGCTTTATGTTTTCTGATTAGAGAGCTGTGGTGCCTGAAGTTCTGTAAGGATCATGTGGCTTCTAGAATGAATCTATTTGCAGAAGACCTATGGGGAAGGAACTTCTGATTTCTAGATAGTCAGTATGCAGCTCTGGGCAGCATCTGGATCAAGTCTGGATACTCAGGTGGTTAATTCACCACTCTGGGAGCGTTTGGTTCAGGTGAGCAGTCAGTATCTCTGGGAGCACCTGGTTCAGGCCCAGATGCTCAGGTGAGCAGTCTGCATCTCTGGGAGCACCTGGTTCAAGTCCAGATTCTCAGGTGAGCAGTCTGCATCTCTGGGAGCATCTGGTTCAGGCCCAGATGGTCAGGTGAGCAGTCTGCATCTCTGGGAGCACCTGGTTCAAGCCCAGATGCTCAGGTGAGCAGTCTATAGCTCTGGCAGCACCTGGTTCAACCTCTCATACTCAGGTGTTCAGACTATGGCTCTAGAAAGAGGAGACTTTAGGACAGGGGTTTTCAGCCTTCTTTTTATCTCCTGGCACACTTGAATCTATAGTGAAACTTCTGTGGCTCACTTAAATTATGTTGATCAAGAAAAGAGTAAATAAAAAGAATATCCTTTGCTTTGAACATGTTTCCAAAATAATTTAACTAATGATCTTTAAAAATGTTCACGGCACCCTGGTATGTCCTCATACCAGTTGAAAATCAATGCCTTAGGACAGGGAAGTGAATTCAGGAATTTCCTTTAGGCGGATACTCTTGGTTCTGAAGATTCATGCGGTTTAGCAGCAGATACATCTGACCGCCTTAACATCCTTCCCGTTGTGCGTTCACCAAGCGCTGTTCCACCACTGCCAATGGTTTCTTGTTGCTCTTGCTGCCAGTCTTTCTCAAAACATTACTTCTAATTAAAATGTGGGCTTTGGGAAAACAGTGTAGGATTCAAGTTGAAGTTTAATCAAAATGATGTAAAGAAGGATAAATTCTCTTTACAAGCCTCCTGGAAACCAAAGCATAGCGCTTGCTGGCCTTCACTGCTGCGTGTTATTAAGTCCTTACGTTGTGATAGCTCTAGTATCAGAAGGGAAAATGCCACCACCCCTTGGGCACTGAGTTAGCTTGCTCAGCTGAGGTGGGAACGGGTGGTCCCCTCAGTCAGCCTCTTCTGCCCCTCTCCTGCCTTCCTGAGCTCCTGGGCTTCCTCTGTCTCTGTCCACTTTTGCTGTGCTACTTTGTCATTGTGGATGGTAGCGCTAGCCGGCAAGTGGCTGTGTTGCAGGCTTTCTCCTTCCCACGTGCTGTAAGCCCGATCCAACAGAGACGGGCTCTAACCCTCTCCCCAGACTTCAAAGGGGCAGCTGATTGTCCCCTCAGCCTGCCTGCTGCCACCAGCAGGAGAGGAGTCTGTACCGCTGCAGTGGCAACTGGATAAGACAAGCTGCTGTGTCTGGTTCTGGTGGTTTTGTTCCTGGAGTCTTTCCCGAGAGGCTGGGGATGGGGTGGGGAGGGTCTGCTTCAAAATCCCCCCATGCTCTTGAGCATTCTAGTAACGACTCCCAGAAAGCACCACCCTCAAGTATTTCCCTGGTTGGTTTGCCTCTGACTTTCCTCCAGGAGTTTTTTTTGGCTTAAAGAGTATAAATGGTTTAGGAGCTGGGTGAGGGTGAATTGACTTATTTATTGTGTCATCATGAGGTGGGCCCCACTGCAGAGGGAGAGTCTGCTGGGGTTGACTTGACCCCTTTTTCCCGGGTCACTCGCTCACATTCATTTTTATGACAGGCTCCATGGAGCTCCACGACCCATTTCCTCTGTCTGGCCATACACTGCAAAGCAGAATCCCTCTGTCATTGATCTTGGCTCCAGCACAGAGCTGAACCCAAGGGTAGTCTGTGCTCTTTCCCAGCCTTGCAAAGTGTAACAATAATTAACATTTACTGAGGGTTTACCCTTAGCTCCACAGATGAGGCTGCTACGGGCTTCTCTTGCATGATCTCTCTGCTCTTTGTAATGATCCTGTGAGGTGGGTTCCTCTGGTCTCTCCCTTTAATGAATAGGCAATGAAGGCTCAGAAAGGTCAAGCAACTTGCCCAAGGTCACACAGGTTGGAACTTGCTTTTCCCCTGTTCAGGGCTGCCCGATGCTGTCTCACCTTCATGCTCTTGCACACACTGTCCCCTTGCTTGGGCCTCATGCTCTCTATGTTTCAGTTCTCAGCTCCAATCCCACCGTTCTGTGGACATCCCAGACTGAAGCGAGCTCTTCTATGGCCTCCTGCAGCTGGTGCAAACCGCTTACCCTTCACCGCCTTCTACTACACTTTATTGTCATGTCCGTTTCCCAGTCGGGTGGCACATTTTCCGAGGGCAGTTCCCAGTGCATTCCCACCTTGTGCAGTGATGATTCCCATATATTGTACTCATGTGTTTAGCAAATCCTGGTTGTTGATTAACTTATTTTAAATTTAGGCCATTCCCTATGATGGCAAGAGTGCGCCTCACTGAACTGATTTTGTGCAAAGGAATTTGTGGATTTTACTAACATAGTTCACTTTTCCAATCTCCCTTCACCTAATAAGTAATTTAGTTCTAAAACAAAGAAGGAATAATATGTGGCTATTTCTATGAAATGATCCATTGGAAAAAAGAAAAATGTTTAAACTTGCTAAAGTAAAATCTATAAATAATATCCAGTGTCAATTACTCCAGTTTTTCACTGGAAAAAACTAAATCCCTATTTTGAAACCTAAAAGTTGGGTCATTGCAGAAATCGAGAGGGTCCCCCATCCTGGAAATTATACCAGTAGGCACAACCTCTTTCCTGCTACCGAATCTAAAGAATCTAAAAGTTCTCCCCACCCATCAGCCAATGGACTTTCCCTTCTACCCTGAGCAGCATCAGCACGGCTCCTCCTTTCTGGTATTACACATGACTTCCGGACCAGACAACAGCAGCTTGTATTTCAGCCATTATGGGAACATGTATGAAAGTTCCTCAAAAAGTTAAAAATCGGGACAGGCATGGTGGCTCATGCCTGTAATCCTATCACTCTGGGAGGATGAGGTGGGTGAATTGCCTAAGCTCACAGGTTTGAGACCAGCCTGAGCCAGAGCAAGACCTTGTCTGTAAAAATAGCTGGGTGTTGTGGCAGGTACCTGTAGTCCCAGCTACTTGGGAGGCTGAGGCCAAAGAATTGCTTGAGCCCAAGAGTTTGAGGTTGCCATGAGCTATGACGCCAGAGCAACAGAGTGAGACTCTGTCTCAAAAAAACAAAAAAAAAAGTTAAAAATTGAACTACTATATGATCTAGCAATCTCACTTCTGGGTAAGGAAATGAAATTGCTCTGTTGAAGGGATTTCTTCACTCCTATGTTTATTGCAACATTATTCCCAATAGCCAAGATATGGAATCAACCAAAGTGTCCTTCAGTGGATGAGTGGATAATGAAAATGTGAGGTATATAATCTATGTAACATATACTATATTATACATATTATACCTCTCACATTTTCTTTATATGTATGTATTTATTGAGTTAACTTTTTTTAGCTTTAAGAAAGAAGGGCATTCTGCCATTCTTGACAACACGGATGAAGATGGGGACACCATGTTAAGTGACATAAAGCAACTACTGCACAATCTCACGTGTAGCATCTAAAACAGTCCAACTCACAGAAGCTGAGAGCAGAATGGTGGTTGCCAGAAGCTGAAGGAGTGGAGAAATTGGGAGATGTTGATCAAAGGGTATAAACTTTCAGTTATAAGATGAATAAATTCTGGAGATCCCATGTACAGCATGGTGTTGATGCATGTGTTTGTTAATTTGAGTGTGGAAATCCTTTCCCGGTGTGTACCTATATCAGATTATCACGTTGTACATGTAGCTTGAATGCATGCAATCCTTATTTGTGAGTTAAATATTTAAAAATATGTCACAGTAACAACATTTAAAAACCCTTAGGGTCCTTGAGATATAATAATTGAGTAAGAAATTGGGACATTTTTGAAGAAATATTAAGGTACAAATAAGATACTGGCCTAAAACATAATTTAAAAAGCAAAAGTTGGGGGAGGATGGGTGGAGGGAGAGTGATTGGTGGGACCACACCTATGGTCCATCTTACAGGGGTACATGTGAATCTCTCTAAATGCAGAATATAAATGTCTTAACACAATAACTAAGAAAATGCCATGAAGGCTATGTTAACCAGTTTGGTGAAAATATTTCAAATTGTATATAAAACAGCACACTGTACCCCATTAAAAAAATAACAAAATAATTAAAAAACAGCAAAAAAATAAAATAAAAAGAAAATCAACTATTAAACAGCAATCTGAGCAGACTGCAGATTAGCAAAAGAGAGGTGAGCAGACCTATTTGAAAACAGTGAGGGATGGAAACAGCAAGGAACACAAGGATTTGGGGAGAATGATTCTCGTTTAATTTGGTTCTTATTTCCAAAAATCTCCTTTTACTTGTCTTCTATACACGGATAATAGTGACCACATTGTTTTAATTTTCCTCATGTCCTTCCTAAGGCTCGTATGTCACAAAACAAAGAATAGTTTAGAGGGTTAGATTATTTAGTATATAGATTTATCCTAAAGAGAGATTGTCCAAACTGATTTGTATCATTGCATGAGTCCAAACAGCTAATGCTGTCTGCTTCTCTTGTCTTTCATCTTTTAAAATATCATCTTCACTGTGCCAAGAACCTTTAGCCTAAGTTATCTATATCACTTTAGCCTAAGTTGCCTGTATCACTTTAGCCTAAGTTACCTATATCACTCATGCCATAAACACACAACTGCATGCTCTCTCTCTCCTGCTATTTCACACTTTCTGGATTTATTTTCTGCTTAATTATTAGACCACTTTCTTATGCCAGCTTTTATTTTTTAAGGCAGATAAGGTTTTTAGAGCCTCACATAATGGACTGGAAAGAACTTGAAGTGTGTTTAAACTCACACTCTTCCACTTCGCTGTGTAACTTGTGTAAATCACTTAAACTCTCTAAACCTGGCCTTCATCTTCATAGTGGAGCTGGAAAATATATTCTACAAAGATGTCCTACAATTTTCCTCAGACTCAAATGAAAGGATGCCCAGGGAAGAAATTCTGTAAATACTGAAGTCATCACAAAAGTAACAAATCACTGTTATTATACAAATAAGCATAAGGACATCACTGCGTTAAGTCACCGATTATATCGTTATATGAGTCCCACTTATTATTTTATTCAATTGCCATGTCCTCCATGCTATGTGTAAAATCAAATCAGACCCGTGACATACAAAATGTCAAAAAACTGAAAGATATACAAGGTGAGTCTAAAAAATCACGTATAAAGTGGCTATTTCTACAGGCACTATAAACACCTTTTTCCTGTCTTAGAATCACACCTTCTATGACTCACCGCCGGAAATTGGTAAAAATATTTTTTCCAACTCATCCTTTATGGCACATCACCAACAATTGAATTTATCATTTGAAGGTAGATTTGACACTTGGAAACGGCTGACCACACACCAGAGTGAAACTCTCAGTGAAGGACTGGAGCGATTAAACTGAACAATAGATGTGTTTTCATTTAAAAAGAAGCTTGTAACGTTTTTACAAAATTGATTTGGCTGGAAGAGTGGCTCAGAAGGAATGTTGAAACAGTTTTAAAAGACAAAACTGGATTTATTGCACTACTTTTGTTATTGTGTATATAGAACCTCTTTGGATACAGAAAAAAAATTACAAGATTGTTTTTAAAAGTCAGACTAATTAAGTTATCATAAACTCTCATCCACTCCCTTGAAAGATGATCTCCACTGGGTGCAAGTATGTATTTGAAATCATCCAGAAAGAAAAGGACCCCTGACTCTCTCAGTCACCCTTTTATCTCATTTCTCTATAATTTACTCAAATAATACATGCTTCTTGGCACAGAGAAGATGATATTTTAAAAGATGAAAGACAAGAGAAGCAGACAGCATTAGCTGTTTGGACTCATGCAATGATACAAATCAGTTTGGACGATCTCTCTTTAGGATAAATCTATATACTAAATAATCTAACCCTCTGAAGACGCCTCTTCTCTGACAGGCCTCCTACCTGCAGAGGACAGATGCTGCCTGGCGCTGAATGCTGTCACCTTGGGTTATGCAACTGGGTTTTCCTCTTCTGCAGATTCCTGCATGCTCAGATTTCTTTCCCCGTTATCACTCTCAGGATCCACCCTTCTTATCTGTTTATGACACACAGCGTCTGGCCATTCTCAGTAGGATGACTTCCATCTTTGAGTTTACGTATTTACATTGTGAATACAATTATGGCCTTTATCACTGCCCTCCTGTCTTTCAGGATTAAGCCTTTATCCCAGCATAAATCACATCTGACCAAATCCAGCACCTCTCCATCTCATCTGTCCCTATTAGTGACTTGAACCTAGTAGGTATTTCTCCTTCTACTACAACATCCAAAAATTCCTTTTTTTCTGAGACGGAGTCTCACTTTGTCACCCTCAGAAGAGTGCTATGGTATCATAGCTCACAGCAACTTCAAACTCTTGGGCTCAAGTGATTCTCTTGCTTCAGGCTCCTAAGTGGTGAGGACTATAGGCGCCTGCCATGTTACTCGGCTATCTGGGGTCTTGCTCTTGTTTAAGCTGGTCTCAAACTCATGAACTCAGGCAATCCACCCATCTCAGCCACTCCAGCGCTCTGGGAGGCTGAGGTGGGGGGATTCTCAGAGCTCATGAGTTTGAGACCAGCTCGAGTAAGAGCAAGACCCCAGGATTACAACTGTGAGCCACCGTGCTCGGCCTCACTCACACATTCTTATCATGTTCAATGTTAGCTAAAAAGGGTTAAACAACACTTTATACTCCTATAAAGATTTGTAAAATCTCCAAAATTTAACAGAGATAAATTAAACAAGCATCTTATCATTAACGATA
Source organism: Galagoides demidoff (assembly GCA_963574575.1). Lineage (NCBI taxonomy): Eukaryota > Metazoa > Chordata > Mammalia > Primates > Galagidae > Galagoides > Galagoides demidoff. The sequence continues at coordinate 14,738 of CAUYQV010180591.1, forward strand.
TCTGTTATGTATTACAAATGCTGTACTGGACATTCTAACCTATTCAGTCATTTCACCACAAAATGACCTTGCAAATTTACAGATTCAATAACTATTTGCTTTATAAATGAATGTCAGTTTTTAGTGGTGATTGTTCACATCAGGCCACTGATGTGGAAATTTGGGAAATTCAGGAACAACTTTTAGTCTTCCAGAAGGGAGGGATGAGTTTGGGAGGGTTGCAAGCTACAGGGTAGACCTTAACTCTGATCATGAAAGGTAACAGCAGTCACAGAACTGAAATGGCAACACAGTTTCTGATCTGTGCCTACACTGTAATATAGGACATCATCTAAGAAAAGACACAGTGAAGCTGGGGACAGCTATCACCCTTCCACGAAAGATAACCCACAATTTATCATAAAACTCATTAGATACAATTGCCTGAAGCAACCTGGTCAACTTTACATCTCTTTAATTGTAAGTTCCATTGCTGGGAGGTACTTTACCTGCAAATGATAAAATCAGAGGAAGCATATGCCAGGATGGGAACGACTTTTAGTGTCTCTCTTTCAAATTGGACCAGAGAACTGTTCTAAAAGGGTAACATTTTTCCTAAATATTCTACATTGAGTTATTGTTCATTTTGAAGCTATTTTTTTTCCTTGAGATTATTGACATTTAAGTTATTTTATATATTAAAAATTTTCCATTTATTAGTAACAAAACACATCTAGTATTCATTTTATTTCATTATATATGGAACGCATTCAGCTAGTGGCCTCAAGTAGCAAGTATCTTCACCAAGTTTCAAGGAAGGGAAAAGGTTCACCATGGTTATTATACATCTCTGACATGTGAGACCAGAGCTAAATGTTTTAAATCATGGAACTGATTGAATAGCAGCCTGTAAGACATTATTATTACCACTTTAAACCTGAGAATACTGTTTCTACATGTTTAAGAAAATTTTCCAATATCACACATTTAGCAATCATTAGATCAAATATTCTAGAGAAGTGTTTCTATTACTTAAGTAGTATAGTTAGTGCTTTCAGGAAAATAAAAATATAGACTCTCCATACTTACATATCCAATTGCCATAAATGCTGCAATCAAGTTTACTACTGTCATGTAAGTGATTTTTTTAAGTGCCAATTCGATTATATATAAAACAAACATTAGAATCGACCTTTGAGACATTATTCTATTTTTAATAGTGTCATTCAAGTGGTACTGAATATTCTTAATTATTTGCAATATATTATAGAAATGAAAGCTAATTTAAAAGGAAATCTTAACCACATAAGTTCTGGGAAATGTATTTCAATTTTATTTAAGAAATAACTATTTTGATTGAGGTTGGGGTCTTGCCCAGCATGAAGCTTAATGATCTTGAGGTCTCCCTCCAAGCATAAAATTTGGTGTTTCTAAAAATCATTAAATTTGTTTTAAACTCTTACTCCAATTACAGAATATTTCTTCTAGTTCTAATGATTTTTTTTTCTTTTCTTTCTTTTTTTCTTTTCTGTATGGAGTCCCATGTCTGGAAATGTAATCAATACAATAAGGTAAAATTTTATAATTTAAAAAATTTCCTTTTCAGTGTCTGGTGTTGTCAATGTGTGGCTCCTGAGCTTAGTTTCTCCTCTTTCACGTGAAAGTTAAGTATTACTTACTCCTTTGTATTTACTTTTGACACTAACATTCCACGCATCTTATAATACTGACATATTTAGTGGGGAAGGCATCTTTCCCTTAAGTCTAGAATTAAAGGGATCATCATAAATATGGCCACACGTTTAAAAGAGGCCAAACAGCGATGGGTGATCACAGATTTGATAACGTAAGTCACAGGCTGACATGGTCCATGTCACTGAGGGGATTACTCAGCAGTTTAAGGCACGCAGTTACAAGGAATGTTGTCTGTGAATTGCTCTTAAGAAAACAAATCCCAAATCCCAGCAGCAGAGGAGGGGCTGCCATTTCAAAGCCATGAATTCCTAAGAACTGAGGGAATGGGGCAGGGACCTAACCGGCATTTATTTAGCACTTAACGATTACTCTGCTTACTTTTATATTCTAGTTAATCTTTAAACCAGTCTTGGAAAGTAGATTTTATGTCCATTTTACAGAGGATGCCTGAGCCCCAGGGAGTAACTAGTGATAGGGGTAGATACACCACCCCCATGCCCTAAATCTCCTGCCCGGTTTCCTCTACACGTCCCTGATTCTTGCCTACCAAGGGGGAAGAAATATCGGGGCAGGGGCTTCATTTGGCCCATGGTAGGCAATAATTCCGAGCACACCAATTTCTGTCTTCCCCTGAGTTGCTGTAAAATTGCTATCAATGCTTGGTTTCTTCTGTTTTAATAGATTTCTTGGTAGACAAGGAAGGATAATTTCACTCCACAGCACTCATTCAATGTATAATGAATAGTTTCCATGAAGTGTCTTCAAAAAGAAGAAGACATATACATAGAATTAAATGTCTATTTGTTGAGACTAATTAGGCTCAGTATTAGGTGTTTAAGACAATGGAAATGTATGGTTTCCTCTTAATCCAATGGAAAGGTCTTCTTACAATCCCAACCTTTAGTCCAGCTCAGCCCCTAACTAGCATGGAATGTCATCTGCTCTGGTCTCTCTACTGAGAAAAAAGTGAAGAGGTATTCATTTTTCCTCTTTATGCAACCTTAGCTATGACATAATGATAATACAATCTTTGCCATGTGATAACATTGTTTTATTTTACGTTGGGCATGATGGGAAGAGGACAGCAATATAAACGTCCTACATGGGTCATTATAAAAGTTTTGAGACACATTTGAGACACATCCTCTTTATTTCTTTTCTTTTTCCTTTTTTCTACTAAGTAAGGTTCATGCTAATTAGGCAATTTGCCCCAGATTCAAATAGCTGGTAATGAAGAGAACCAGGAACTTAGATCCTCATAACTTGCATGTGCATTCTAAAATTATCAAATCCTGTGGTTACTTACTTAGCACTCTAGCTTTGTCATATTTTATAATGATCATAAATATTTTAAAATCTACTCTCTGCAGCCATGTGTACCTGTGTGCATACGTATGTATGTATGTATATTATCAGTTTATTAACTAGTCATTATAATACCAATTCTTCAAAGTCATTAATATCGTCTTATGCTGGAGGGATATGTGGCACAAAGACTTTCTTAAATTCCCTGAAGATTTCATGATTTATAAGGGGCAAAGCCAAACTTAGAATACAATTATCTGATTGAAGCTAAATCTATTGTCCATCCATAGTTTTTCACTACTACATAATAGACTAATCAGTTAACCACATCGTGACTAATTAATACCTATCATGACAGATGACTTTATGGTTGGACGTGAGCACAACTCAAAGGTGACATGTGTAGTAGACTAAATACACCCTTGAGATCATTCATTAAAATGGCCTCTACAGATTTTGGGTTTCTCACTTAACTGTTGAACCTTATCCCTAAACCTTAGTTCATATAATTTATTTCTTTTTATTTTACAATAACAGCTTCATTGAGACGTAATTCGTAACATACAATTCACCTATTTAAGGTGTACAGTTCAATGATTTTTAGTACTGTAAGGGCCAGACCAGCACCATTTTGTTGTCTAGTACATAAGCTCTGTTCCTAGTCCCTCCACCTCCCTCCACCCCAACCACCAAGGAAACCCGTGGGGCCACTCCCTGCTGCTTCCCCCACCCCTGGTTGCAGCCATTAAGCCATTGATTGAGTCACCTTAGGCAGACAGCTGCCATAATAGGCAGTAAGTATCAGTCTCCTTGAACAGCTGCCATAATAGGCAGTAAGTATCAGTCTCCTAACAGCTCCCATAATAGGCAATAGGTTTCTTGAAATTCAGGTATTCTCCTTCAACCACCTAATTAGGCTATGCCACCTCTAGCCCCAGTTAAGAAATCCCCCACCCTCACCTGTACCAATCCAAATCCTCCTTTACTAATGAAATCATCAACCACCAATGCAAATCCTCCTTTACTAATGAAATCATCAACCACCAATCAAAAGTGTACTCGTATCCGACCCTACCCTTCTTGCTCTCTGTACCCCATAAAAACTTCCTCCAGCCCGGGTTTGAGGCTCTTCCTTGGTGTGTACACCAGGAGAGTCCAGGCTCGGGCTTGGCCCGGGCCTGAATAAAATTCACCTCGTGCTTTTACATCAGAGTGTGTCTCGGACTGTCTCTTTGGGGCCACTTGGGGAATTTCAGGCATAACAGTATGTTCATTGAGTTGTGCAACCATCACCACAGTTAATATTCACTTAAACAACGAACATGGGCATTGGCAAATAAACCAGCTAAATAACTGGAGCTCACTTGACCACTCCTTGCTTTGCCTGAGGTCAAACTCTTCAGATCCCTGTCTTAAAAAGCAGCTGGGACTCCACTGCTGTCCAGAAAGATTTTTGACTGAGAATCAAGAAACCTGGAATTCTGTTATTGGGGCTCAGCCAGGAAACAAAAGAGCCACCTTGGCAAGATGCTGGGGTCTCTAACCCTAAGTTGCCTCGTGTGTGGAATGAAAGTTTTGAAACAGGTGATCTTTAAACACCCTTTTTCTAGTTCTGAGGGTCTATAAACACTCATTCCTGGCTCCCTCCCAGAATAGGGTTACTGGTGCCATCCTGAAAGTATTCCAGGGGAAGAGAGAGAGGAGCAGTGGTAAATACATCCCACTGCTTGGCTGCCTCTAGGTTCCTGATGAAAATCACAGTGACTTGCTCAAAAACAAAAAGGCCTGCCTTTCCAGTACTTGATTTCTTGGAGGAGACGCTTCTTCTGATTACTTATTCAATCCCTCAGATACCCCCTGCAAGCAACCAGCTTTCCTCTACTTCCTTTCCCCTCTTCTGTGACTGTCTTCTCTCAGTGACCCTATTTACTGTGTTCCCACTTTCTTACAATGTTCTCCGTTTTACAACCATCACCCATCTCCCACAATGAAATGCCTTTCTATCAGAATGGTTGACATTTCCACAAAGCCTGCCAAGCAAAGTTCCTGTGTTTGCAAGGCCCATTTGTGCCACTCAAGCTACAGATAAGCTGACTGGTTGATGCAATCTCCCACCTGGAACATCTGGGTAGATGTAGAAACAGCCTTTTCTACATTTTCCACCAAAAATCCATGATTCTATAGAGGCAATACTGAGTAACTGTAGGAAATGAGTTATTCAGGGAGAAACGAAGGTTACATGCAATCTCCCACCTGGAACATCTGGGATAACCTTTTCTACATTTTCCACCAAAAATCCATGATTCTATAAAGGCAGTCCTCAGTAACTGTAGGAAATGAGTTATTCAGGGAGAAACGAAGGTTAGACAAACTCTGTGTCACTTCACAGAATGAACTGGTAGAAAGCAAACAGGAAAGCTGAGCTTGGGGTATTTTATTCATGAAGGATGAAATTGATACCTACATACACATCTACGTATTTTCTCTATTTCCTTCTGCTTGTGTCCTTCAATAGGCAATCAACGAGTACATGCTGTGTACCAGCCATTGTGTTATGGGATTAGGGTACAAAAAGAAACAAGTCAAAATATCACTGTCCTCTTGGGTTAACAGTTTAGAGTCCCTCTGCTCTAGCATTGATTACATCCTGTTGTAAGTACATACATACAGTCAGGCATAATGCTTTTTCTCCAGTGGATTTTGAGTTTTTAAAGAGTAAGGTATTTGCCTAAATCATCATTGATTGCAATGGCTGGAAACAGCTCCTGGTATACGGAAAACACTTAAAAAAATATTTATGTGTATAGAAAACAATTTTTATAAATACATATGAATATGTACAAACCTCCAATGGCTTTCTATACAATTTGAAATAAGATCTAGTGTTTTGTCAGTCTACAAAGCTTTCTTTGATTTCTCCTCTGTCTCACCTTTTTCTGTTTTCACTTCTGCTTACAATTATCCCGCCTCCCTTGATGCCACAAAGAGCAAGTCACATTCTTATTGGCCTCAGGATTCTTGCCTACATTCCACATTTTTTGCCCCAAATTCCCTTTCCCCAGAGCAAAGCATGGTAAGTTCTTGTAAATCTGTCCTCAGTTCAATGGTTTTCAGCAACCACATTTGGCATGGACCTCCCTGCCTCACTGAGTGATTCTGTATCTGATTGATCCTGTGCATTTGATTCAGAATGCTTCTTAGGTAAAGTAACTTAGTTGTTCCCCACTTGACAAGCTCTCTGGACTTCCAGCCCAACTTACAAAGCTAGAAAACCAGACAATGAATCTGTCAGCTCCTTACAGCTCTGAAATCCTACTAACTTTCATTGAAGAAGCTGTAAAGAATAAAAAGGCCATGATGATGTTCCTTTTCAATTCTTTTTTCAGTCAACAAATAGATCATATCTTCTCCCTGGGTGCGAGACTGTAATACTCACTGTGGTAGATTAGAGGTTAGTCTCTTTAGAGCATGAAGTTGTCACATTTTTATGGATATACACATGCAATGAAAGAGAATATCTCTGACACTAAAAGCAATAATGATAAAATGTTCCAAATTCACAAATGGAAGGATCCTGGTTGGCGAGGGGTAACCACGAAGGTGAGTAGAGGAAGGACGTGAGCTGGAGCTTAACTGATGGAAATATTTCAACAGTGATTTCTGGAATCATTCTCAGCACAGTGATCCTTGTTTTAAGTAAAATTTAGGAGGGTGGAGGTGCTTGGAGAAGAATATGACGAAAATAATAGCTCATTCTGAATTCATTCAGCTACATATTTTTTTGAGTGTTTCGAATGGAGGCACAAATCCACGTCTTCTTTCTATGGCTTTATCCAGAGGAAGATAAAGTCATAAGAACTAACTCCCAGTTTAAAATAGTGAGACTTACTATGAGTCCATGAAACACTGGGCCTAATAGAGTCTGGAGGTCAAGGTTGGCTTTACTAAGTAAACTGAGGGTCAAACAGGGTTCTAAGTTGCAATCATAATACAATTTTCTTTCTGTCTCTTTAGCAGGGAGTGAGTTTGTCATACGTCACTTCAGAAAACCATCATGATGGTGAGTCAGCTATTCCTTCCTTCTCTACCTAAGCGTTTCTGAAAGAAGATCCAGTTAACTCACAGCCTGACCACCTCTGTGACAAACACTCATATAAGAATGAGTTCTTAGGCTGAGCCATAGACCAGCCTTCATCTTTGAGATACCGCATCTCAATCAACTGGGGTTGGGTTAACGTTCATCACATGGAGGACTAACGTTTTCACATGAGTAGCCTTTATGCAGAGGACCATGGTGTAGGCCAAGGTCCTTGGTCCACATATACCAAGAAGGAGCTGCAGGATGACCGGGGCTTGGGGGATGCTTTTGCACATATGAAACCAAGGCTTCATAATCTCACAGACCAAGTGCCAGAAAAGACACCATTATTACAATACAGAGGAAAACAGAGATGAAAGACTCTCAAACCAGACAGAATGGGTTTGGAAGGCTACCTAGAATAGGTGGTTCTTGAACTAGGTCCCAAACGGTAAAGAGAAGTGGTGTGGGATAGGGGGAAAGGGGGCAGAGGGGGTACCATAGAAGCATCAGGCAACTGAAAGGAATTAAACATTAAATGAGGTACCATAAAATCACATCTCGTTGATAAGCACAATAGTGCCTGACAAGCTCTTCAGTCTCTCAAAAGTTTATTTCTTAATGATTTGCTTGTCTAGTTAGAAGACCAAAGCCTGACCATGCTCCCATCCCTTAATACACGCTAAAGACAACAGTACCAGTTTTACGTATAGAAAATTGGGGAGAAAATGTGTTTGTACCAAATGTAATACTAGCAAATAAAAAAAAATTATAGTATGTTTACATGACAAGTAGCTAAATATTGTGATTATCCAAGTATAAGGATTTTGCACCATTGAAATGACAACTCTGACATTTGAGATAACTGTTTTTATAACCTTTTGCTTTTCGGGCTTGGTAGAGAATTGGAAAGGATATTTCACCTGGCTCTTTCCCAGAATGAGTGTGTAGTGTGACATGAATGTATCTGGGGATAAAATGCTCCAGAATTTAGAACATAAAACCTTTGTTTGCAGGAAAAGAAGAAAAATGAAAATATGACACTTCCCTACCGATTTTTTATCTATTGCATATTCATCTGAGTTCAGTAGCGAGACAGTGACAGCCAGCTCACAGAGAGTGGAGGAAAATGCCTCTAGCTGTGTGTACAGTGGTTAGAGGATTGAGAAGCCAGATGAAAGAACTGCCTAGTGCCCAGTTACATTTGAAGTTCAGATAAACAATAAATACATTTTAAGTTCAACTATGTCCCATGCAGTCTTAGAGGTAGAAGTGTATATGAAATATGTAGTTTTTGTTTACCTGAAATTCAAGTTCAACTTGGTATTCTCTATTTATATTTGCTAAATCTGGCACCTCTGCAGTGGGATCAGTCTTAATGGACTAAAAAAAAAAAAATGGTACAGGGTCTGAGTCTAACTCTCTGAAAGAGCTAGAAAATCAGGGAATAATTCAAGGCCCTTAAGAGCGAGTCTGAAACAATTGGAACATGTGGGAACAATTAATTCTGAAGGTAGGATCTCCAAGACCCCACGGAAGCTCTAAAGCTTGTCATGAAGAACAGTTTGGAACAACAAATTCAGGTCTCAGCTTGGATCACCCCCTTGTGCCTCTTCCCATGTGGATAAAGGGAGGACAGGGAGCCCTAATACAATCTCCCTTTTATACTAAGCATGAGCCAACGGAGAATATACAGACAATTAAGAATGGCAGGCAGACTCTTCTGTGTCCCTCTCATCGAAGCATAGACAAGATGCATGAGGACATGCTTAGGAGCACATCTTCCCCATCTCTGTCTCTGAAGGCAGAGCCTCCTCCTGAAAATCACATTAGAAAGCAAATGATTCCTGCTTAGCAGTGGATTTCTAAATGCAGAATAAAACAGAAGGGGCAAGATTCTCTGGTAAATGGTGGCCTCCAACTGTGTTAGGAGCATTCCTCACCCATGCTGCACAGAGAGCCTGTGCCCCACTGCCCCATCCACGAATCCTTGCAGGTTTCAAGTTGGGTAGTTACTCCCCTAAAAGAAAAATCAACAGATTCTTCCCAATAAATGTTCTCCTAAGAGCCATATCTTTTCTCTGTGCTGTCTGGGGGCATAAGTTTTGGGGAACCTAGAGCGTGTTCTTAGTTGGAAAGGTAGGAGTTAGTTCATTTCTTCATATTCTTATTTGGCCTCCAGGAGTTGACCAGTGCTCTGGAGCTCTTGTCAAGGAATGGATATTATGTACCCCCACATCCCCCTCCCTGCCTGAGGAAGTCTGAGAAGATGGACTCTTTCCCATCTCTTTGCCTTCATGGAATCCTACTGTAGCTCACACCTTCTCTGACATAGTCTTTTTTCTATCCTGTAAAGCAGCAAGCAAGATAGGTCTTCAGTATCTGTACAGCAGGCCAAAGACAGTCATGTATTTCAGAAAATGATGGTTTACATGTTGGTATCCCGCCCTGAGAGCAGCATCAGTTGAGACCTGTGGAAAGTGGTGGTGATCAACTGAAGAAATATAGAGTTAGGAGCGACAGTAAAGAAAGACAAGAGACATAGAGTAGAATTAAAAGTGGGAGTGCAGGGTTCCATTGCCCATTGTGAGATTCTGGCAATGGTCCAGAGTGTTTACTCCTTTGGATTTTATTGAATTTTATTTGCCCAGAGGGGAAGATGAGGAAGGGAACAAAGGCAACAACAGAATCTTAAATTGGTGATATCAGCTTCTATTGTGATTATTGTTAATCTTAAGGATGGCCTTCAGTAATCTGAAATCTGAGTCTTGTATTGGAAGACTGTCCTGCTTGAGGTCAGACACACAGATTTCTAGAGAGGTTTTAAGCTACCCTAGTCTCTGTGGAGCAAAATACCACCAGTGTTCATCTCCTCTGAGGGATCGGTGGGAAGGAGGCAGTTCCCTCCAATCACCACCACAGAGGATTTTCCTCTGGTATAAGTGATATAAGTTCTTTTGCCTATTTCTCAGTGCTCGAACTATTCCCTTGGTCTCTGATCCAGGCAAATGCAAACCTCCACAATGGGTATCTGCTTTGCCTGTTTAATGGGCAGGAAATGCCCTAGAAGATATATCTTTTCTTAGGATATGTCATAGCCTCTTCTATGACCATTATTCTCCTTGAAATGCTCACAGACGCAGCAGGATATTTGTAAGCTGTATCTCCAACAGGTTAGACTTTTAGAAAAGGGAAGAAGTTTGCTAGCAATGGCTGGCTTAAACATAAACTAGCTGACTTTTCTTTGTTCAGACTCACTCAGCTTACTTTTTAGTTTTCCTCTTTTTCTGGGGGTGCTTTCTTTTGCCATGAATGGGATCTTTGGTCCCCATTCTCCCAGCATTAATCATGTCTAAGAAAAAGTTGTCAGTGAGCAGAGGCTCACACAGGTGAGTGAAGGGGGGTGGGAGTATTTGAGGTGTTATTGCTGTGGTGGATACTGGGCTGGTTGAAGCAGGATCTGAGGAACAGGGTAGATGGTGCTTAAGAATCTGTCATGTGGGGCATGCTCATGTGTTGGGGAAGCACACAGGTACTTGGACCTTAATGGTGTGGTTTCCTGACTGGACAGTGAGGAACATAAAAATTACACAGGCCTAATTGATAACTGGGTCCTGAGTATGGCCATGTATTTTGATGGCTAAGGGGCATGTTACACAGAAGTTAGGAGGTGAGATAAAGAGAGCATTGCTTGTGAGGAGATTGCCAATAAGCAAAAGTTTATGTGGGTTGGTAAGAGGGAGCCAGGAGACACAGATCATGCTAAAAGACAAAAAGATTCAGGTTAGAGGAAGCCAAAATAGTTAAGTGGATGCAAGTAGGAATTGTCTTTAACACTATTGTGCTACTGTTGTTTAATTGCCCAATGCTGCTCATTGCAGCTTATTCATTTGTGTCTACCTGCTCTTTGACCTGACAGTAATTTGTAGCCTCTAAACCTGTGTTGTATGCCAGGTAGCCAGCCCAGTTCTACCACTCTCATCCCTCCATGGCCAGGCACCCAGAGGTTTTGTCAGCAAAACCTCAACCCTATGATAAGCTGCCCATATTTTCACTCCCTGTTTCTGAATAGCCAAGAGATAGTGAAGAAATCACATAACACAGGAGCTGTAACT
>CAUYQV010180592.1:0-19328 GCA_963574575.1 Galagoides demidoff
TGGCGGGCGCCTGTGGTCCCAGCTACTTGGGAGGCAGAGGCAGGAGACTCGCTTGAGCCCAGGAGTTGGAGGTTGCTATGAGCTGTGATGCCATGGCACTCTACCCAGGGGGATAGCTTGAGGCTCCATCTCAAAAACAAATAAATAAATAAATAAATAGATTTTGACTGATTTTAAGTTTGATGTCATACTTTTAACAAATTAATGATAATTAACTCTTTGAAAACTACTTGAGACTTAAATATTAAAACAGTTATTTGAGGTATGAATGTTAAACTAGAATGCACATTAAAAACAAAGCAAAAGAAAATACTGAATCATTTACAACATAGAAAGCTTGCTCTTTAACAAGAGTAAAAGTTTGCTGAAATTTTTCTTGTTAAAAATCATTTAATGACTGCTGCCATGGTTGGTACATGACATCCCCAGTTTATTAACACCTCCCAAACCCAACTACCCAAAGAAAGGTACTGGGAATAAGAAATGTTCTCAGAAACAAACAGAGAGACCAAATCAGAGATTAGGAAGTCAGGCACAAAGGATAAACTAACAGATGACTAAATAAATTTAAGACAGTAACACGCAGGCTCAATGCCCGTAGGGCAGTAGTTACGGCGCCAGCCACATACACTGAGGGTGGCAGGTTCGAATCCAGCCCGGGGCCAACAAAACAACTGCAATAAAAAAACAGCTGGGCATTGTGGCGGGCACCTATAGTCCCAGCTACTTGAGAGTATCCAATGTACTCAGTCCTACTATGAAACTAATTTATAGCTTTCATATGAAAGCTATAACCCAATTACAGCCTAAGAATATGGGGAAAGGGAAGGGAGGGGTGGAGGGAGGGTAATTGGTGGGACCACACCTACAAGGGTACATGTGAAACTTTCTAAATGTAGAATATAAAAGTCTTAACACAGTAACTAAGAAAATGCCATGAAGGCTATGTTAACCAGTTCGATGAAAATATTTCAAATTGTATCTAAAACCAGCACATTGTACTCCATGCCTGCATTAATGTACACAGTGATGATTTAATAATAATTAAAAAAAAAAAAAGAATATCACTTTAGGGAGGTGCCTGTGGCTCAGTGAGTAGGGCGCCAGCCCTGGCCAAACTGCAACAACAACAAGAAAAGAATATCACTTTATCTGAGCCCTGTGCCATTTAAACTTCTACTCATTTCTTAACCAACTCCCCAGTCTAATCCTATGCTCTTATTCAGTAGGCAACTTCTGATAATTCAGTTTTCCATATAGCATTCTACATGGAACCACAAAGTTCTTATTTTACATAACTAAAACGGCATTCTTTATATATACATATATGTATATTCTCTTGTGATGGGGATGTATAATGCTGTGTAAAAGTGTGAGCTCTGAGTCAGATTACTTTAAATTCCTACAGATTTACTTCATAACCTTGGGAAATTTACCCATCTCAGTGACTGTTTCTTCATCTGTAAAAAAGGGGCACTAATAACAGGACCTACTTCCTATGGTTGTGCTGAGGATTAAGTAATTCATTTTAAGCACTTAAAACAGTGCTTGTCCCATAGCAAGCACAAAATAAAGGTAGCCATTGTTACTATTTTTGAACATGAATTAACATTCCTGAGACTGATCAGTTTCTGAATCTGAAAAACTAAAGTAGGCCCACCAGTGTTACACAACTCCAAGGAACATAAATACACAAAAGAACATAGTACTCTGGAAACACTCGACTGGGCTAAAGCCTTGACCTGTTGAACTCAAGGTCACCCATCCTCGTAAAAGTTTTTTGGTAGGCAGTCAGTCTGTCCAGGCAAAAACTTATAACTAACACAGGGTCACAAACTCAAGTGCCTACGGTGGTCAGGCAAGTCCTCTAAATAAGTGAAGCACAACTTCAGTGACTAGTTTGCAAAGATAGTATCAGTGATAAGACCATGGAGGGTGGAGAATGTGGTAAAGCCTTAAAAGTTTTCAAACAATTATTTTAAAACATCCTTGTAGTCCCAGCTACTGGGAGGCTGAGGCAAGAGAATCACTTAAGCCCAAGAGTTTGAGGTTACTGTGGTCTGTGACTCTATGTCACTCTACCGAGGGCAACATAGTGAGACTGTCTCAAAAAAAAAAAAAAAAAAAATCCTGTCAGGCAGAAACAATAGTGTGGGCAGATTTTAAGCCTGAAAGTCACCAGTTTGCAAACCCTGTAGCACCCTTTCACTGAAATATTAAAATGTTTTGGGGTGGCGCCTGTGGCTCAAAGGAGTAGGGCACCAGCCCCATATACTGGAGGTCGTAGGTTCAAACCCGGCCCTGGCCAAAAACTGCAAAAAAAAAAAAAAGAAATATTAAAATGTTTTAATTTAGAATAATGCATATAGTGTATTTTTTTTTTTTTTTAAAGAGACAGTGTCTCAATCTGTCATCCGGGCTGGAGTGCAGTGGTACAACTGCAGCTCACTGCAGCCTGGAACTCCTGGGCTCATGAGATCCTCACTTGGCCAGTAGCTGGGATTACAGGCAGGAGCCACTGAACCCAATCTGTCACCTATTTTTAACCCTTATTTTTCTTTGCTGCTCTGTGACTATTCTTTCCTTTCTCTTCCTTCAGCTTCTAAAACTTTGGCCCCTTCTCTATGGCCTCTGACACACATATCTGCCTGATTTCATTCATACATCTCAGCTAAAAGTCCCAGATATTTACATCTAATTCAATCAATGCTAAGAAATAGCTCAAGAATTTTGCCAGTCTGCTTCCTCCTTGGCAATGCCTTTGCTCAGGTCCTCATCATCCAATTTCTGGACTTTTTTTTTTTTTTTTTGAGACAGGGCCTCAAGCTGTCCCCCTGGGTAGAGTGCTGTAGCATCACAGCTCACAGCAACTTCCAACTCCTGGGCTCAAGCAAGTCTTCTGCCTCCGCCTCCCAAGTAGCTGAGATTACAGGAGCCCACCACAACGCCTGGCTATTTTTTGGTTGCAGCCATCATTGTTGTTTGGCGGGCCCAGGCTGGATTCGAACCCGCCAGCTCAGGTGTATGTGGCTGGCGCCTTAGCCGCTTGAGCCACAGGGGCCGAGCCAATTTCTGGACTTTTACAGGAGCTTTGACTTATTCTTTTCTTGCATAGTTCACATCCATTCACCAGCAAATCCTATAGTTGCTATGACTAATCAAACCATGTCTAAAATGCAATCATTTTCACTCTCCCCAAACTATCATCACCTGTCACCTAGGTTACTGCAGCAGTTTTCTTTCACTACTCTTTTATCATAATAAGGTAAGATTATCCTGTCCTCCTTTGTTCAAATCCCTCATAAGGCTTCCCATATCACTCAAGAGTGAAAGGTAAGCTTCTTACCGTGCTTACAAGACCCTATACAATCTTCCATTACTCCTCCTAACTTCATCTCTTACCACTTTATCCCATCACTCAAACTTTTCTCTGGCCATACTGCTCCTTTGTTTTTTCCCTAAACACTCAGCTCATTCCATTACAAAATTTTATGAAGAAGTGGCCAACACATACAGAATATTCTGTAAAATTCTGTAATGACTATAAATTAAATATTGGGTGCTTAATGTTTAACAAAAGTAATTCCAAAGCCTTCTAACTTTGTCCTCTTCCTGAGCTCCGCCTTTGTCGTCTACTTCCTCCTAGCCCGCAGGCAGCATAACAAAAAAATGCATCTGAGCATTCTTTTGCCTAAAAAACTTTGCTAGGATCCCATCCTTCAGGGTTTGGCCCAAATTTATGTAAATCTTTACTCCATTCCCCCCCAAATAGCTATACACTCCTCACATACTAACACTTGTATCATCACCCCTGAACCTACTATGCCATTTCATTTCTCCATGCCTTTCATATATCTCTGCCTCTACTTGGCCAAACCTTTATTCATCCTGCAGTCCTAGATATTCCTTAATGCCTCCCAGAAGCCCTCATTTTTAACGCCACTGCACTCGGTTCATACCTTCAGTGTAGTACCTGTACTGCAACTACACATCAATCTGTTTCTCTGACTAGGTAACTTTGTTTCACCAGTACTTAACACTATACTTAGTAAAGAGGAAAACACAGCAAGTCTGTTGAATGAAAATTTAAAAGTAAATTAAATAATTTATGAGTCAGAGAGTTTTCTAACATCAAACCTGAACCTGACAGATAAGTTGAGTTTTTTACATTTGCTAAAGAAAGACTCATTTTGGTGATTTCAACAATCATCAAATTCAGGAATCAAAAATAAGTCCTGGCTAGTCACCAAAGGCATTTACTCCACTAAACATATTAATTTTTAAACCAGATATTATGTGGAACATACAGTGTTCCACATACTGATGTTCATACTGATCTAACAAAAAGGGGTCTGCACTTTTTTTAATTAAAATTAACCTGTAGGGCAGCACCTGTGGCTCAAAGGAGTAGAGCACTGGCCCCATATGCCTGAGGTGGTGGGTTCAAACCCAGCCCCAGCCAAAAACTGCAAAAAAAATAAATAAATAAAAATAAAAATTGACTTGTAAAAACAAGTAGGAAGGGAAATTGGAGATAACCTACCTTATTTCATAAATAAGAAAAATCATGGAGAAGAGAATACCGAAGTTAAAAGAAAGACCAGGATCAGAATCAAGGTTTTATTCTCTCAAACATTACGCTTGCAAACTACTCAAAGGCCAGAACTTATTCCATTACTTCCATATGCTTAATGAAGAATGAAAATACTGTATACCTGGGTTCTTAATCTAGCTGTATTTGTGGGACTCTCAAACAAAACCTTATACTGAACCTTATGCTACTGCTACCTTGATTATCTACCACATGGGATTAATTCAAGAACACATGAAAGCCATGTTACAAATGGAAAATATAATCATCTCCATCCTCATGCCTTCAGATTCTCCAGTGCAGTCTTTTGGCAGGATTTCAATTGGTGTGGAGGGCCATAAACCACTCCAATTTTGACTAGTTAGAATTTTGTTGTTCTTGTTTTAAAGGAGGAAGAAAAGTAGAAAGACAAGGGAAAGAAGGCAGGGAGGTCATTTATAATGGGTAAAGAATAAACTCCTCCCAAAGGAAAGGATTATCCATACTTCCTATCAATTAAAGACTCTTTGAGAGTCACAAAGTCTTATATTGTTCATATTAAATGATCTTTCCCCCCAGTACAGCCCTTGTAATACTTTTTACGACTAGCATATTTCACAAAATTCTATAATAGTTCCTTGGGTTATATTTATCTTTTACTTTATTGTAGATGTGTCCAAAGCAGGGACTCACAGCATTTAGTCTTCAACAGTAGCTCTGAATTTTTTCAACTGGGTCAAATCCAGCTGAAATACAAAGCTAGGTGGCTAGAGTTGTGCCTGAAAGAACTGAATAATGGAAGACAAGAATTACACTTCTCTTTGATTTCTCCCAACTTCTTCCTATCTCTTATTATTTATTTCTAAAGACGTTTAGAAACCAAATTTCAGGCTTATGCAGAAGTCCTCCACAACATTCTACATAGCCACAAGTTCACTTACACATATTTTTACATTAATAACACTTTATAAAATGTTTTAAGTCCATGTATGAAAATATTTAAAAAGAAAATACAGCAAATAACTATTTTTAAAAAGTTATTCAGTTAGCAAACAAATTTTGTGCAAAATGTTCACCATACAAAATATACAAGAAAAAAATGTTTAAGGAGAATAAATTTTACATCCTAGGAATTCCATTTATATTTAGAATCTCATTCTCACATAAATTATAATAGTACTATTTTAATTTGTACAAAATCAAAGAAGTCATAAACATAAATCATAGATTTCATTTTTTTCCTGCACATACAATATACCTTAATTTTCAAAAATGTCAGAAAAAGAATATTCCTGAGACAATGCCTAGTACCATATACCATGTTTCATATATCTTCTCCACTTAATTCACAGCAACTTTTATTATAATAATAACTTAATATAGAAAATAATATTCAGGGAGCCCACAGATTAATCCTTTCTTCCCCAAATTTCTTAAGAATCATCCAGGGAACCTATGAAAACTACAATTACTGCAACTTTGCCCTAGAGATTCTGATTCAGTTCCTCTGGGCAGGACAAAAATCTTATTCTGCAAAGTGATTTCTGATGACTAGCTAAAATTGGGAAACACTAGTCTAGTGTGTGGTTCTCAATTTGGCATATATAAAATTACCTGGGGAGTTGTTAGAACTCTTAAAACCCAGGCTGAGGACGAGACCAACAGACGTAGCATCAATATTTTTTTAAAAGAAGCTCCCCAGGTAAAGTTGAGAACCATAGTCTTGCAGAACTTAAAATATTCTCATAGAATCCTCTTATCAATTAAGAAAGTAGGCTTGCTCAATCTCACAAAACTCAGGGGTGACAGGAGCTAGAACCATTTCTCCCAATTCCTAATCCATTTGGTTTTTTGATGTAGTTTTTCATTGGGGTTGACAAAAAAGTGTGAAAAGGGTTAAACTGTCTTTTCACCTCTGAACAATACTGCCACTAACAACTGGATAAGTTAAAGTAGAGCTAAACCTTTTGTTTCAGAAATCACTAGAAAATATTTCAGTCCTAATTTTAAACAGACTAAATTGCACTATTACTTATCTTTAGCTCCTACTATTAAGCTATTAGTATATTTTACAAATGTTTCTTTAATGTTTTCTTTTTAATCTCTAGATTAGTATTTTATAATCTCAAATTCTTTTTAAAGTCTGCCATCACATCCCCTTACTAGCAAAATTATTTTAATATTTGAATTGATAATATGGTTTTTACACTATATAGAACACAAAATTCCATATATTAAAATTACACTCTGTGTTAACAGAGAACAGATTTCCTTCCTCTGTATAAAAGGAGGAATTTTAGGCTGCACTAGCAAACACCTACAGTTGGTTTGTCCACACATACAGAGTGGAAACTATCTCAAAGTATTAGTTAACCTAAACCAAGAATTTTCTTGTTAATAAAAAAGTTAACATAAAAAACCATGAAAAATTTGTCAACTACAAGCTTATGCACCTATAATTTTTAAAAGTGTATTTTACTTTGTAAAAATGTCTACACATTTGATTAACTTGCCTTCTGAGAAGTTGTTGCAATATCACTTTTATCACTTTCAAGGTTCCTGGATATTTAGATTTCAGTGATGTTTGTGAGTTTTGCTTCTGGGTTTTTTCCAATAGTGTTGGGAATGTTTTACCAAAAAGATATCACATTACTCCACAGAGCAAACTTCAGCAACTTGTACACAGTCTAGTGTACAAAGTACACTTTTGATTATTACTATTCACAAAAGAGTAATTTTGAGGTTCTAAATTTTCAAATGGCCATCCTAAGTAGGAATCAGATGCAATAATTTTTTCAGTAATTTTAATGAACGAAAGCCCCCTTAAATGATTAAGATAGATATGAATGTAACTTTGAGAGCTAACCAAAATTAAGTATGCTAAAAGGAAATGCCCCCCCCAACTGTTTAATAGAACTAAGGATGTTGTCTCTTAAGGCATAGAGTAAAAATAAAATATCAGTTATCTCACTTAAATGTTCAAGTGATACATATGACCTACAAAATTGGGTTATTAGACTGAATAATCCATAGGGTTTTTACTTTAGGAGAAAACTGTGCTACGCTAAGCTTTGCAAAGCCTAAGTACTGTGTGTTAACATTTAATTTGAAACTTGCCATTTCAAATTTCAAGGGGTAAGGCTGTACATAACGCATGGCCTATGGGGTGCCTTTTAAATTCCCTAAAAACCAAGTATGTTTATTTTTAGAGGTGTCCTTGGGTAGCAGTCAAACATGAAAAGACCGGATACTGAAAATTCCTGGCTGGTCCCATTGGCCCGGAGCACCGGCCCCGGGGGAGGCGCGGGACCTGGGACCGCAGCACCGCGCCCGCACGAGGAGCCCGCCTGGCGGCGGGGGGCGGGGGGCTCGCACGTGCCCGGCCGGGGGCGGGGCCGGCGAGCGGCGACCCCGGCTCGGGGAGGCGGGCGCGGCCGGGCCGACCTCCCCCGCGGCCGCGATGTTGAGGTTTACATAAGGGTGCGCGTCATGGAACTGATGGAGCCACACAGAGACGTCTAAGTCATGCAGGAGGCGCCCGGCCCCGGCCCGCTCCCGCCGCCCCAGACCCCTCCTCTCATCCGACAGAAAGACAGACAAGAAGGGTTCCCGACCTGTCGTGCCCTGCATGTTCAGAGTCTGTCATGTTTGGTCAAGAACGGGGCGGGGCTGGAGGGCAGGTCTGCGAGGCCGGCGGCGGCGGGGCGCGGGGAGGACCCCCGCGCCGCCTGCGGGTACCTGCTCCCGGCCGCCGCCGACAGGTGACGAAGTGGTAAAAACTCACGGTTACTAGTGAGCGACACAGACACAGACTTTCCAGTCTATTAACAAGCACGCCAGAGAGATGGGGCTCTAACTGCAAACACTGGGCAACGGCCCCGTGCTGCCGGCGCTGCCGCTCTAGTCTCTATTCGCCGCCGGTGGCTGTGGCGTGGGAGCGGCCAGGCGGGCGGCGTGCAGCGACGCGGGGATTTGGACAGTGGCCGTAACGGTGATTTCTCCTCACCAACATGGCGGCACCCGAGACAGGCGGCTCGAGAAAATGGCGCCGGCCGCAACACCTTGCCCGGGACTAAAGGGCAAGAGAGATTCCTCCGCGAGCCGCGGCCCTTGCCCAGCCCGCCGGGGCCGAGCGCGTTGAACATTGGAGGAGGCTTCCCGTCAATCACCTCCAGGGGCGGGTCTTCGCGCTTCCCTGTGCGGCGGCGGAGGCGGCTGCCTGGTGGCGGGGCCGGGCGGTGCCTCGAGTGGGTCCAGAAGGGGGAGGAGGCCCGTGGGGCCCGCTAGAACCGCTGGAGCCGCGGGGCCCGGCCTCGCCTGGGCCGCGATTTTCTCCGCTAGACATGGCCACCGAAGAGCTGAGTAGTTCCAGACGCACTACACGGCCCCCAGACCACTAGTGGACGTGGGCAGGGGTGGGATAATGGCCGGGGCCGTGGAGTCTTTTTGTATTTTTAAAATAAGATTGTTCATGAAATGAGGAAAGCTACTTTCTCCTTCACAGGTGTAGCGAGTATCTGTAATGTTCTCAGAATCGCGTTTTAAGGAAAATAGCTTGCCTTGCAACTTCTTCTGATACTAAATGTATCTTCTCAGTTGTTACTTGATAATAAAAGTAGCTATTGATTACATAAACGTTTCGTTATTTCGAAAGAAAACATTTTGTATGAAGACGCATGTGAGTATTTTGTAAGTAACAATTAGGCATTTCTTTAAACTTAAGAACGTGGCCTTTAGACATAATTTTTAAGTGAAAAGTCAACTGTTTTGGCCTATTTTATACGTTCCTTGGGTCTCAAGGGAAGTTCCTTGCTTTTTCTTGAAATTATGGACTTCCAGGGTAACCCCAAATAGCTGACTTCATTTATCTTAGCTTAATAATGAGTTGTGCTAATGCGTAAGTGGAATGCATTCAGAAGCAATTACAACCGCTATATTAGACTTGAAATTTAAACGTCTTGTTATGTACGTTAGAAAGAAGAAAAGAAATCTCACACACACACAAAGATGAATGCAGCCATTGACAGGACCAATAGGGTGAAAGAAATTCTGCAGGTATTTGCCACGTTTCCGCCATAATACATTTCTAGATTTTATTTTATTTTTTTAAAGATCAATTTGTAAGAATTGTGCTAACATTTGGAGTTACATTAGAATCTCAGGAGTTTGTCTTTATTGTGACTATTTAATTTAGTCACTGTAGCTAATTTGGATAGCCAGTTTCCTTGCGGTTATCCGAAGGCATTTGAGGTAAACAGTTGCCATACTTTGTTGCACTTCTGTTTTTCCTGTCCCCTATATCTAGAGGCCTCAGAGTCTCTCTCAACCCCTCTTTAATGTCTTTGATTTGTTATGGTATGGAACAATGTAGTTCCTTCTCCATGAAAAGCCTCCTTCCCTAACCCTTGGCATGCACCACTTAGGAAAGTTTGATGCTAAAGTATGGCATCAGGCTCTGGTCTTTTTCCTTGGAAAAAGGCAAGGGAGGTGTGTGGGGGTGAAGGCTGTGGAGCTCCTGGGAAGCTGTGAGTTTTTAGTGTTTAGAAGTAATTAGAGACCTGTTAACAATTTTTTTTCTTAAGTTAAAGCCTATCATTTCTCACCATGTCTTTCATTGCCTCTATTAAGGAAGGATTATGTGCCCCAGAGATTAAACTGGATCATTGGTTTTCAACCTAAGAGATTTTGCCTAATAGTGTGGCTTGTGAATCACAAGAACTGCAGGACTCTTGCCACATGATGACCCCCTCCAAACCTTTGCACTAAGAGATGACCAAACTAGCAAGGCTTGTAGCAGCATAGGCTGTGTCTTTAGAATGACCCCCAAAGTGCCCACCCCATCCACGATTAAAATGCCTGTATGGAAAGCTTAATGCTGCTGGAATTTACTGTTTGTCCTGGCCAGTAACCTGACCTTAGGCCTCTTTCTGGGAGCATTTTACTAAAAAGATCAATAGTCCTTCTTTGTCCATTTAAGATGCATCTGTATCTCCTGTAATTCAAGAGTGCCTTTCTCAAAGACCTGAAAGCCATTGCTTTGAAATGTAATCATCTGTAATGTTAGGGCACAGAATCCTAACTTTGGTGATAACTTCCATCTACTCTATGCAACTGGTTTAATCCCATTTATACTGATCAGCTCTGTGTAGCTTTTGACCTAAGCCCTCACTCTCTCCCTCTTCCACATTCTTTCTTTACCCCATTAATTGCCATGTGAGTTGTATTTAACTTACACCAGTTTTGAGCCCAGGGCCTCATGAGATAAAACTAATTTGATTGTGCTTTGTTATATATTTTTAAAATTTGTTGATTTTTTCTAGTATTTTGTTTATATTTTTGTACTTATTGTATATTCATGAACAAAATGGGTCTGTAAGTTTTCTTTTTTAGACATTTTTGAGCATATTTATTCTCAGGGTTACTCTGATTTTGTAGAATGAGTTGAGGCGCATTCCCCTTTTTTTTTGGTCATCTGAAGAAGTCTTTATAGAACTAGAATGTTGTGTTTTTTGAAAGCTTAGAAGAGCTTGCCTTTAAAACTATCTGAACATGGCATTTTCTTTGTGGGAAAATTTTTAAACCATTATTTTATTTATTTATTTTTGAGACAGAGTCTCACTTTATTGCCCCTGGTAGAGTGCTGTGACATCATAATTCACAGCAACCTCCAACTCTTGGACTCAAGCGATTCTCTTGCCTCAGCCTCCCAAGTAGCTGGGACTATAGGTGCCTGCCACAACTCCTGGCTGTTTTTAGAGACAAGGTCTTGCTTTGGCTCAGGATGGTCTCAAACCTGTCAGCTCAGGTAATCCACGTTGGCCTCCCAGAGTGCTAGGATTACAGGTATGAGCCACTGCACCTGGCCTTAAACTATCATTTTTAACTTCTTTTAGTACTAGTAAAGGGTTATTGCTTTTTAATTTTCCATGAGTCAGTTCTGGGAATAATATATTATCTGTGGACTTGTGCATTTCATCTAAATTTTCTAAGAATCTGTTTATGCCATATAAGACATCAAATGCTATTGTTTTGCAGTTTTGGCCAGGACAGGCTTGAACCCACCACCCCCAGTATATGGGGCCAGCACCCTGCTCCTTGAGCCACAGGCACCACCTGTTGTTGTTTTTGATACAGAGTCTCACTCTGTCACCTCGGGTGGAGTCCTGTGGCACCACTGTAGCTCCCAGCAACCTCAAACACTTGAGTCAGACAATCTTCCTGCTTCAGCCTCCTGAGATGCCGAGACTACAGACACCCACCACAACTCCTGGTTAGTTTTTCCGTTTTTAGTAGAGACGAGAGTCTCGCTCTTGCTCAGGTTGGTCTCAGCATGTTTTGCTCACTCCTGAGCTCAATCAATCCACCTGCCTCAGTCTCCCAAAGTACCAGAATTATAAGCATGAGCCACCACTTCCAGCTACAAATATTGTTGCTAATAGTATTGTTATCAGTCTTTTAATCTCTATTAATTTATAGTCATGCCACCTTTTCATTGTAGTAGTGATCAACCTTATCAGGGTATTACCTATTTTGTTGGGTTTTTTACCCTAAGAATTCACTTTTCATTTTTATCATTATTTTCCACTCATGTTTGTCAGTTTTGTTACTTTCCACTTATTTATAATATATCTTTATTCTTGCTTCATTAAGTTTTATTTTCTTTTTAAGTTCTCCATTCGTTAATTTTGATACATCTTTTCCATTTAAAGCTATAAATTTCTCTTAAAGAATTGCTTTAGCCAGGGCAGCACCTGTGGCCCAAAGGAGTAGGGCGCTGGCCCCATATGCTGGAGGTGGTGGGTTCATGACCCAGCCCTGGCCAAAAAAAAAGAATTGCTTTAGCCAAATCCTACAAGTTTTAATTTGTGGCATTTTCATTTTCATTCTATTTCAGGTATTTTACAGTTTTCATTATAATTTTTTCTTTAACCTGTGAGTTAATTAGCAGTGTTTTAAACTTCTGGCTTAACTATCATGTAGTCATAAATCATGGCAAGTATAATACCTATTCTTTAAAATTTGTTGAGTCTCTATGGATAAGGTTAATTTTTTTTTTTTTTTTTGGAGGAGAAATCTCACTCTGTGACTCTGCTGTGGCATCAGAACTCACAGTAACCTCAAACTTTTGGGCTCAAGTCATCCTCTCACCTCAGCCTCATGAGTACAGGAGACTCATGAGGTCTATAGGTCTATAGGTGCCTGCCACAATACCCAGCTAGTTTTACTATTTTTGGTAAAGGGGGGGAGGGTGTCTCACTTTTGTTCAGCCTGGTTTCCTGAGCTCACCCACCTCAGCCTCCCAGAGTGCTGGGATTATAGTTGTGAGCCCACCATGCCCAGCCAAATATTAATTTTTGTAATATCTCATGTATACTAAGAAAATGTAAATTCTCTCTTTGTTAGATGCAGAACTTTATATATAATTCATTAGGTCAAGCTTATTAATTGCAAAGTTCTTGTATTCTGTATTCTTGCAGATTTTTCTCTGCTTGATATAATAATCAAGTAAATTGACATCCCTTACTATGATGTTGGATTTCTCCATTTCTTCTATAGTTGTATCACGTTTTGCCTCACTTAGTAGAAGGGCATTTTATCAGCAGCATAAGTGTCTGAAGTTGTTTTGCCTTCCTAGTGAATTCTTCAGTAACTTTCTCTATTTCTACTGATGCTTTTTGTCCTAACGTGTTTTTTATCTTTTTTGATGTCCATATAGCTATAAAACCTTTCTTGTAGTTTTTGCCTAACAAGGCTTAATTTTCAATGTTTTCTCAGCATTTCATGAGCATTTCAGAAGGTCATGATTTTTATTTGGAAGACATCTGTACAAAGTGTGGGTTCCGTTGTTTGTCCAAGGTAATCATGGAAGAAACGGGGCACAATTGGAACTGTTCCTTTTTTAATGTCCTCCCACACAGCTCTCCCAACCTGCTTCCTCCCTCTGTCCCAAGACACCAACTGCTATGGTTTGTGTGTGTCCCCCAAATTTTATGTTTTGGAAACTTAATACTCAAGTAACAGTGTTGTGAGGTAGAATTTAGCATTTTGGTCATGGGGCGCCCCCAGGAATAGATCGATGCTGGCTATAGAAAAGGCTTGTGGAAGTTGTTTTTCTCTGTTCTGCTTGTCTGCAAAGTGAGGAGAGAGTTCACCCCTCTGTTGCCCTTTCACCTTCTACCATGTGAGGACACTATAAGAAGGCCCTCAGCAGACCAGATGTCTGGACTTGCTATCCTCCAGGACTATGAAATAATAAATTCCTGTTGTTTCTAAGTCAACCAGTCTCAGGGATCCTCTTATAGCAGCACAAAACATGCTAAGACACTAACCCATAGACATCAGCTCAAAACAGCACCTAGTTCCAGAAACTCCATCATCTTTGAGTCTCCAAACGTTTCTTATCATTTTCTCTCTCTTTGCTAACATTTTACTATATTTACTGTATTGAATTATTGCCTATCTATTATTCCTTCTATCCATCCATCAAGATACCTTGTTTTTTGACACGTTTCAAAGTAAGTTGTAAACTTCACTATACTTCATTTCCTATTTTAATCTATTTGAGCCTCCATAACAAGTTATCATAGACTGGTGGCTTATAAATAACAGAAATCTGGCTTGGCGCCTGTGGCTCCAGTGACTAAGGCCCCAGCCACGTACACCTGAGCTGGCAGGTTCAAATCCAGCCCTGGCCCGCCAAACAACAATGATGACTGCAACCAAAAAATAGCCAGGCGTCGTGGTGGGCACCTGTAATCCCAGCTTCTTGGGAGGCGGAGACAGGAGACTCACTTGAGCCCAGGAGTTGGAGGTTGCTGTGAGTTGTGGTGCCATGGCACTCTACCCAGGGGGACAGCTTGAGGCTCTGTCTCAAAAACAAAAAAACCCAGAAATCTATTTTTCATAGTTCTTGAGCCTGGGAAATAAGATTCAGTGTCTTGGGGAAGGCCTAGTTTCTGATTCATAAACAGCCATCTTTTTGCTGTGTCCACTCAAGGTGGAAAGGGCAAGGGAGTCCTCTAAATTCTCCTTTATAAGGGTAGTAATCCATTTATGCTGCAGGTTGAAGTTTTTGAATTTTTTGCATTAAATTTATATGTATTACCTGGAAAAATCCAAGTAGCAAAATCTGAAGAGAAAAACTTTTTGATATTCCGTTGTTGAGTTATGTGGTGTTCAAACAATGGAACAGTAGCTTAACCACAGCTACATTGTATATAATGCATAAAATCATGTTTTTTAGGAGAGGGTGACACCTATTCAGTGTGACAGTCAACGGAACACTTCACACATAAAACAACATATTTTCACATCGAAAAGTGGTGTTCGTATGACATTCAGCACACTACTTATGTTTTCCCTGTTTTAACTATCTGTGATTCATGCTATCATAATGTGAATCAACATTACACTCTTCAGAAGGTCTTCCTCTTTGACCAGGTTCTGGAGCAGCGGTTCTCAACCTGTGGGTCACAACCCACAGGAAGTGTGTTAAAGGGTCACGGCATTAGAAAGGTTGAGAACCACTGTTCCAGAGGATGACCGTGAGTCTCCAGACAATAGCATACCACACATTAACAAAACTCCACAAAATCCACTGGCTTCTCATCATGTGTTTTGTGCAGTTGCCAAGCATTTTGTAAGACCAAAACAGAACAAAAGAAGGCTTGAATACCATTTCCTTCCATGGATTAATGCCTTATACTTATCAATGTTGTCATGAGCTCTACCTATATCCCATGAAATAGTAATACACTTTAATCATGTTTGGCTGCTGAACTTGGCTCTTTTTCAGGTTCTGGGAATAATAACTGACAAGACACAGGGGATCAGTACTGGCACCAGATGAGGCAACAGGGACAACAACTGTTATCATTCCATCTGTGGACAAAATTGCCTTTGTCATCAATTCGATAATCCAATATACCTTGTTCTTTTTTCTTCAGTGCCATATCTGATTCCAATGGAGCTTTGTCAGCATGTTGCCTGATGTTCCATTGATCTGAGCTTATCAAGAAGTGCAATACTGGTGGAAAAGTCATCAAATACAAAACGGCATTATCCAGGGTGTGTTCCTGTAAGTGCCCTACTAAATGGAAGGACAAGTGATGCACCAATACCAGATTTCTCATGTTTTGTATTTGGGGTTTTACCCTGATAGGGTTGAAACCAGCTAATGTAGCCCAGATGCATTGTACCACACCAAAACTTACAGCCAAGTCAAATGGGCTTTCCCTAATGAATTATTTGCACCATGACAACCAAAATAAGGAACCATGCATTCATCAAAACTGAAATATGTTTCATTTGGAACAAATTTTATGTATCTTTCACTGAGTGTGCTTATAAGAAGCGGCAACTTGGAAAACTTGTCCCTTGGGTTCAAATTTGCATTGTCAGCAACATGCAAACTAGAAAATATAGTTTCAAAGGGGTCACATTTCATGGCAGCACTAACGAGTACATTATGCAAATCTGTTCTTTATTCCCAGAACATATGCCTTCTAGGAACAGAGACATAATCACTCAGAAAAATAATTCCCAGAAAATATTTGAATTCAGAGCTAGTCAAGACAAGATTTACACCTTTACTTGCAGTATGTAAGTTGGAGTACGTGACAGTGAGTTCAATGACATCATCATCAGGAAAGAGTTCAAGAATTTCTCATTTTGGTGAAGGTTCTTTTGGTGGTTCTGTAACTTTACCTGCTACAGGCTGTGCAGTTGGTTCAACTTTTTTCCATTTGTGAACAATCTTTGTCACTTTTTCTTTGATGGAGGAGGTTGGTGCACCGCAGATGTAGAACTTCATAATCTAGAGAGTCATCTTCACATGTGTATATGGGATAATCTGAGTCAGACTCAGCATCATAGTCATTCTTAATAGGTGTGTAAGTGCACACAACAAAGAAATAGCAGATTATTTGTTTGTTCCACCTTCTTCATCTCCTGAGTCCTCATGAGAATCAGGTGCTGTAGCATTTTCAGGTGGTTGCATCACTATAGCACTTGCTTCTATGTTGTCATTTGTTTCTAACAGGTTATTTAATGTAAACTTAGGGTTCAAGACATCTGAATACTTATAAAATGATTTCAACTAAAAAAAGAATGATATTATTGATCTTAGTGTTGAGAATATTGCCTAGTGTTCCAAACATGGAACATGCAAAACTGCCAAACCCATAACTTATACAATAATAATACCCTTGTTTTGCTTTTTTTTTAAAAAAGAGACAGAGTCTCACTTTATCGCCCTCGGTAGAGTGCCGTGGTGTCACACAGCTAACTTTAGTATTTTTTTTATAGCACAATAGCATAAAAAGTGGAGAAGTAATAGGAAAAAATACTAGTATAAGATATAGTGCAGTAAAGTTGTATTTACCTGTCTTTTGATGGTTCATCAAAAATTTTCTAAAACTTCTCATCACTTTTTGACAAGCTCCCAGCATGCCGATATCTGCAGCTCTGTACACCATGTGATGACATGTACCCTCAGGAGGTAGATATGTGTGAAAAATCAGACCTTGCTGATGACCTTGAGCAGTAGGATATAAATAACTCCTGCAACACTACCATTCCAATAATGGAACATAAGGCATAAGTATGTTTTAATCTCATTCATGAACTCTCCACCCTCACAACCTTATTATCTCCCAGGGACCCCACCTCCAGATATCCTCACATGGGGTATTAGGGTTCAACATATAAAATTGTGGGGGGAGACACAAACATTCAATCTATATGGTAACTTCTAAACACTTCAACATGTATATCATTAATGAGAATGCAATATTATTTTGCAGTATCATTTTAAGGTAAACTTTATATGCAGTGAGGTGTAAAGTCTTGAGGAAAGACTTTTGATGAATTCTGACAAATGCGTAAAATACATACATCTGTGTCACTCACACTGTTGAAAATAAGGGTTTGCTATAACCATGAGCTAGAAAATTTCCTCTGCCCTTTCCCATTCAACCCTCATCTCCATCCAAGAGGTAACCATCCTTTTTCCACTGTAAATTAGTTTTTCCTGTTGTAAAATGGTGTATGATTCATAAACTGAACAAATACTGTGTTGTGTAAGGCTTCTTTCACTCAGAAGAACAACTTTACTTTTTTAAAAAAATTTTTTATTATGGCTCAGCGCCTGTGGCTCAAGTGGCTAAGGCACCAGCCACATACACCTAAGGTGGCAGGTTCGAATCCAGCCTGGACCCGCCAAACAACAATGACAGCTGCAACCAAAAAATAGCTGGGTGTTGTGACGGGCGCCTGTGGTCCTAGCTACTTGGGAGGCAGAGGCAGGAGACTCACTTGAGCCCAGGAGTTGGAGGTTGCTGTGAGCAGTAAAAGCCACGGCACTCTATCCAGGGGGACAGCTTGAGGCTCTGTCTCAAAAAAAATTTTTTTTATTATTAGTTTTTATTAAATCATAACTTTGTACCTTGATGCATTTATGGGGTTCAGGGTACTGCTTCAATATACAATGTGAAATGCTTACATTGAACTAAGTAACACATCCATCACAATTATACTTATTTCTTAATAATTTTCAAATGTACCATTGCATCATGCACATTAGGTGAGGTCCCCCAAATACCCTCCTCCTCCCATATCCCCCCTCCCCTCCCTTCTCTCTCCTCTTCCCTTCTACCCTCTGGACTACAGTTATGTTTTGCCAGTCATATAAATGTGTAAGTGCTTATTTATTGATTTCAGTGTAGTATTGAGTACTACTTGGATACTTTTTTTCTATTCGAGAAACTTTACTAAGAAGAATATGTTCCAGCTCCATCTAGATAAACATAAAAGATGTGAAGTCACCACATCTTTTTATGACTGTATAGTATTCCACAGTGTACATATACCACAATTTGTGATTGCATTCATGGGTCGACAGACACTTGGGCTGTTTCCACGTCTTGGCTATTATGAATTGGGCTGCAATAAATATTCTGGTGCAAATATCTTTGTTGTAAAATAATTTTTGATCATCTGGGTATATACCTAATAGAGGAATTGCGGGATCAAATGGTAGGTCTACTTCCTTGAGTGTTCTCCAAACTTCTTTCCAAAAAGGTAGTATTAGCTTGCATTCCCACTAGCAGTGTAGAAGCGTTCCCTTCCCTCCACATCCACACCAACATCCATAGTTTTGGGATTTTGTGATGTGGGCTAATCTTATTAGAGTTAGATGATATCTCAAAGTGGTTTTGATTTGATTTCTCTCATGATTAAGGATGATGAGCATTTTTTCATGTGTTTGTAGGCCATGCACCTGTCTTCATCAGAGAAGTTTCTGTTCAAGTCTCTTGCCCACATAGAAATGGGGTTATTTATTCTTTTCTTATTTATTAGTTTGAATTCTCTGTAGATTCTAGTTATGAGACCTTTGTGGGAAGTATAACCTGCAAAAATCTCCTCCCTTCTGAAGGTTGTCTATTTACTTTACTTACTTTTTTCTTGGCTGTGCAAAAGGTTTTTAGTTTGATCACATCCCAGTAATGTATTTTTGGTGTTGCTTAAATTGCCCAAGGCATCCTCCTCATGAAATATTCTCCCAGGCCAATTCCTTCAAGTGGTTTTTCCTGCACTCTCTTCTAGTATTTTTATAGTTTCATGTCTTAAGTTTAAGTCTTTTATCCAGTGAGAATCAATTTTTGTTAATGGTGAAAGGTGAGGATCCAGTCTTCTACAGGTTGCCAGCCAGTTCACCCAGCATCATTTGTTAAATAGGGAGTCTCCCCCACTGAATATT
>CAUYQV010180593.1:0-70467 GCA_963574575.1 Galagoides demidoff
GGCCATTTTTTGGTTGCAGCCATCATTGCTGTTTGGCGGGCCCGGGCTGGGGATTAGAACCCGCCACCTTAGGTGTACGTGGCTGGCGCCTTAGCCGATTGAGCCACAGGTGCCAAGCCAACTCATTCATTTCATGTAAAAATTAGGGGAAAATATTTCGTTATGAAAGTAATGGCTAAAATAGCCAGGCCTTTTTGATTGGGGGCATTGACTTGTTTGTTTCTGAGTAGTAGGGCTGGGTTGCAAGCCCTCATCAGTAGCATCTCATCCGGGTTCCCTTCTGAGTGCTAGCACCAATTACAGGGCAACTTTTGCGGTACCTGCATTGGTGAGAGAAGAGGACAGAGAGAATCGATTCAGGGTGGCAGGTGGTGGATTTCATAACTTTGGCTCCATTACCCTCATTCTCTCAGCAAAATTTGTACCGTTACATTGAATGAGCCTGATATTTTCATTTAGATGTTCTAGAGCTACCTGTACTTACTGATCTTTTTGTCCTTTTAAAATTTGATTTATTCTTCAAAGAAGAGTCATTTCTCTCTGTGTGTTTTTTCTCCCATCATCAGCTCTTAGGTCTTCCCACCCCAATGACTCCTTGGGCCCTTCATTCCTCACATGCTTCTTTGTGAGAACTTGCATATGTTACTTAACTTTTATGTGTATGAATTTTGTCTCCTCAATTAGCTTGCAAGCTTATTCAATCACCCCTTCTTTTATTATGTGATTTTTCAGCATCTCCTATGAACCAGTCACCACAATTCATGCTGGAAGAATACAAACAAGCAGAATATATGATCTTATATTCAGGCTCCTCAAGAATTTATGAGCTGGTAGTGGAGCCTAGCCGTGCACATATACATGCACATACCGTAAAACAGCCACTTCCATTCACAATAGTACATCAGGTAGGAGTGATATAGATTAGATCCATATAAATCTGTTTTTCCCATGGGCTTATTTATATACTGTTTTACAAACATAGACATTGAACACGTATTTATTTTCCTTATATCTACATATAGCATGTCCTTTTCTGATTTAAACAGGCTGACCTAATAATTATCTGTTGGGAGAGTAGGAAGGGCAGACCCATCATTAGGAAGCCCAACATCATCTTCCCACTGCTGCCCCTGACTCTTCATTCAACCACGTCCCCTTAGGATCCAGTGTTGCTGATCTGCTCAGGAGTCCCTAAACGTGGTGTTTTTTGAGTGTCACACCTGGCTCTTCCTGTGTGTTGAATCTCTGCCACATCTTCAAGGCCTACTTAAATGTCAAACTCTCTGAGATGCCTTTGTAAACTTTTTGAAACAGATATTTGTTCTCACTTTTCAGTATTGTCATGATCACTTTATAAGATTGCATTAAATAATAGCTTCCTTTCATTACAAAGCCATCATTCACATGTCAGCGATGCTCATTGGACACTGAGTTTCTGAAGGGTGGGGAACCTGTCTTATTTTGATTCATGTCATTACAGTCATTACCATTTCCTAAGGCAGTATGTCTAGTGCATAATTGAGTGACTATGTATTTGTAGAATGAATAGATGAGCATCTAACTCAAAAGCAATAAACCACTGAATATTTATTTGAAAAATAAATACGTGGATAATAAATAAATGTGATAGCACAAAACACCACACTGTGCACTTTCTTTTGGTCACATTTTCATGTTGTGATGGAAATATATTTGATGGAACATATCCCATCAATAGCAAGTCAAAGCTCAGCCCAAACGTGTGAAATAAATTTCAAAGCCAAATGTGCTGTTTTTGCTTTGGCACTTTTCAAACTGAATACAGAGCAGTATGTCAATCCTGTTCCAGTTCAGAAGGGTAGCAAGGACTGTAAAAATACAGAGCTGCATTATGCTAGACACGGCGATCTTGCAATCAGCAGACGCTAAGATGAGGGCGGGACTTCTCTAGTGGGTTAACTTTTCCTAAACAAGGCTCCTTAGACAGTTACGTTTTATGGAATCACTCCAAAAATCACAGTGTGGCCTAAGTTTATTGGCTTAATTAGATAATGCATATAACTCAAAAGCAGATATATTCGGGTGGCTCTTGAAGCTCAGAAGAAAGGGTTACTATTTGGGACTGGGAAAATTCAAAAGAAAGTCATGGATCAGATCCCTTTCTAAAGAGCAGAACTTCTCACGTGCATCTGGAGGTTGCTATCTGAAGTTAAATGGTTTAGAACATGCCCAGATAAAACCTTCCCACGTCTGCATCTTCAGTGAGCATCCACACTGCCTAACTAGTTCCATCTTGTCTTGGAACTCCTTGGTTTTACAACCCCTGAAGTAAGGAGGGAGCAAAATTCCCATTATCAACTCACACTTAATGACTCCGAACAAAGGTGACCTTTACCAAGTCTACTGGCAATGCAGACAAGCCAGTCCAGTGCCCCAAGAAGTCCACACCAAGCCAGGACTTAAAAATTTCTAGAAATTACTTACTTAATTGACTCAGTGTTCAGGTTTCTTTAGGCCAGTGTTTTTCAACCTCTTTTATCTCACAGCGTACTCAAACCTATCGTTAAACTTCCATGGCACACTTAAATAACATTGGTTTTAAAAAAAAAAAGAGTAAAAAGAAAGAATATACTTGCTTTGCTTTAAACATCTTTCAAAAATTATTTAATTACTTATCTTTAAAAAATGTTCACGGCACAAAGTGTGCCACACACTGGTTGAAAATCACTGCCCTAGAATAAAAATGGAGCAAAATTCACATTATAACCGTTAAATGGCTGAACAAGAGTGGCCTTTTCCAAGTTCCTGGCAGTGCAGACAAGCCTTTCCAGTGCTCCAAAGAAGTCCACACCACCATCTGTGACTTAAACATTTCTAGAAATTACTTAATTAACTTAGTCTACAGGTGTCTTTTAGAGAAAGAGATCAGTAAAAATGACCCCAGACTCTGCATTTGCCTTTTTTAAATCTTTTAAAGATTTTTTTCCAAGGTACATTCATTTGGACAGATCCAGCGAGGATCACTCGCTTCTCTAATTTTGAATGCTGCTCTAAGTGCGGCAGTGGTGAATTATGTCTATTCTTTCAAGAGTGAGATTTACCAGGAAAAGAACAAGCTTTCTTTGATTAAAACTTCATTACATTCAATTTTAAAAAGGCTTAACAAAACTGGCCCATGCTGAATAGTTTTCATGAGGTCACATTTCTGACAGGGCTTTTCTGTCATAAAATTCTTTTGCCTATTTAACTAATGTCTACAAAAATGTAAAATTGTATGCTAAATTATTTTCCTGATCAGTTATTTTTATATTTTGAGACTTAAATACTCTTTTCTGGAAGGAAATTGCAATTCATAACATTATTATAGGATGTAAAATTTTACTTAGAATGGTTGACTGCCTTTGGATGGTTGCAATAAGGAAGTTATTTGCCGTGGGTTGCATGTAGAAATCAGTGCACGTGGACATACATGACTGGATTTTACAGGGTGGCCATAAAGTTCATGTGCAATTTTTAAAATAGATAACGATTTCATTTTATTTTATGTTTTTGTAGGCTCTAAGTGTTAATTTCTTCTTCTAGATTAAGTTATCATAATTATTTTTAGTATACCATTGATTAGAATAAATACATTATTTTTATTGTTTGGGATTCATTGACGGTACAAAGAATTAGGTTACACTCATTGCATTTATTAGGTAAAGTCCATCTTATAATTGTGTCCTGCTCTTAAGAGGTGTGTCATACACCATAACCCCCCCATGAGGGAGTGGAAAGGGAGTAGACAACTATTTTAAATTGTATGTGAACTTCATGGCCTCCTTGTACTTTGGAAAAATTCTTTGAGAAGTTTTATTCTTTCATACTAAATGAAAGGAACAAGCTGATATCAATGGTATATATGACAGTTAAAAATTTACCTTGGTGATACGGTAACGTGCTAGCTCTCTCTGTGATCATTTTAAGTGGGTTTGAAGCTATGCCTCTGACCTTGTTTTCTTTTGAGGGATCAGAATACTCCATTCTATGGGCAAGAATACATTTGAGTAAGTGACGTGTAGATATGGGTCTCTATGGCCCATTTTCAACTCCCCAGTGGCCAGTATAATAACTGATTTTACCTGTTGTATTTGTCCTCTATATCTTCCTCGCTCTGGTCTCCATCCCTGAAACACACCGTCAAGCTGTGACTTGTAAGTTTCAAGGAATTATTTCCCCTCCTCTTCTCGAAGTTGGCTCTAGTCCCAAATTTTCCTACTAAAAGCTTTTTTTCCCTTTTCTGTCTTTTATAAAATAAGATTTTTTTTTCCTGTTGCATTTTAAATTTTAAGTTCTGTAACTAATGAGACTAATTTTCCTATCTCCTTTCTTTAATGTTCCTTTAGACACTGTATTTATGGGCTAGAGTCATTATTAATTAGTTAACGTTTGTATAGAGTTTGCAAGAAATAATTTAGTGATAATAGGAAGAGCAGAGAAAACTTGGGCTGCTGGTAGGAGGAGGAATACTAATGAATGTTAATCATGAGCGTTCAGATGGTGCCTTTTGTCTTCACAGTTGGTTGGAAGAAGCACTAATTAATTATCCTATAGGATTATTATTATTAAACAGTATAGTCGGTGTCTGAGTGTACCTGGAGGAAATGTAGAAGTTAGTTGCCGAGTTACAGGCTCAGCTGATGATGTCTGTGTTTTCTGTGCAGAAGGAATGACGTGAATCCCTACCGAGTGGAAGGATTTAGTTAAGGAAACAGACATCATCGATTATTCGTATACATTACTTTGGACATTGCTCAAAATTGGGGGTGGAAAACAGATAAAAGAAAAAGTTGACTAGTAGCTTGGGTATCAACAACTAGATTCTGGAGAAAAATTTTGATGGAGAAAGTCATTTGGCTATTTTCTTTTGATAGTTTCAGGTAAAAGCTTGTCTAATAGTAAAGCTTGATATAGATTTTCTAATAATTTTTAAGCAATCTCTCTACAAGTGAGCCTTCAAAAAAATATTGTGGCACTATCTGGTAGGTGGGCCAAATGTTGATGATTCATCATAGGTGTGTTTTTGCTTGTCCTTGCCTCCTCTGGCAGTGTCTCCCTGAGGGGTCTATAATTCTCTCTCCTTCTGTTCTGGTAGTCCCAAATCCTCTGCTGGCCTTCTTCTTTTTCTTCTTCTTTTTTTAAATTTCAGATTAATGTAAGAGTACAAACAACTAGGTTACAATATTTGTACTTGTTAGGTCGAGTCCCTCTTGTAGCTGTGTCCCACACCCCAAAGGTGTGCCATATGCCTTTACATTGTGCCCATTAAGTGGAAGCACACCCATCCCCTCCCCTCCTCGGCATCCCCTCAAGTAGAATTGAATTGAGTTTTTCTCTTATGTGGGTGTGTATTAGATTGTCTACTGGCTTCATATTAGTATTGAGTACATTGGATATTTGCTTTTCCATTCTTGTGATACTTTACTGAGAAGAATGTGTTTCAACTCTATCCAGGTTAATATAAAAGATGTAAAGTCTCTGTCTTTTTTTATGGCCAAATAGTCTTTCACATACTCTGAGCTTCTTTAGGGTTTAGAATCATATTTCAGACCCTGGTTAGCACCCTAGTTGTGTTATGATTCATAATTAGAGGATCTCTTAATATCTCTCTTAAAGAACTATTGACTAAAAGACATGGCCAGCCTGAGCAAGAGCAAGACCCTGTCTCCTAAAAACAGCCAGACGTTACGATGTTATGTAGTTCCGGCTACTCTGGATGCTGAGACAAGAGGATTGCTAGAGCCCAAGAATTTGAGGTTGCTGTGAGTTATGACACCATGACACTCTATCCAGAGGGACAGTGAGAGTCTGTTATCTCAAAAAAAGAAAAAAAAAGACATGGGACACGTGTTTGAGAGACATTGAGAAAAGACCACATAATAGACAAATGCTCCTCATTTCCCTGAATCATCTGGTTTGCTGCCCATATTCTCTATATTGTTTTCTAGATGCTTTGAAAGACTGAAGTGGAAAAAATGAAAGAGAAAATTCCTCAGGAAAGAACAACTAACGAGAAGGGAAGAAGCAAAGCCTTTCTGTTATTTTTTCCCCAATGTTCAAAGCACAGCTCTTCCCTAAATAATGCATTTGCTGCTAATTCAACAGCATATTTCACACTTGAGAAAAGCCTCCTCAGCAGCACTCGATACCAACCCAGTGCTCTTAAAAGCTGCCTCCTTTCATGTATATTTGATTACTGCATTGTTCACTGCGAGAGACCATTACCTGGGATTCTTCGTGTCACTAGGTGTTATCCATAGCCTTAGTCATGGACAAGCAAACATTGACCCTCCCTGTGATTTACACTGTATTTAAGGGCTCCAAATGGTCATTTTCTGGAAGGACAAAAGTATATTCCAACAGGGCAGGACCTCTGGCCAGGTAGAAAGTACTCCCTGACTTTGAGGGCTACAAGGTGGGATCTTTGAAGACAACGTTTTGATGATACATGGACTTTTTAGGCACAAATATAGTGTCAGTTCATTATTTCTCTGAACTCTAATGACCTGATTTATCAGGTACCAAGGAGGGAAATTATGATATTCATAATGCAGAATTTTAATGAGTTGGAAATACACAGACATCATCGGGAAACTCACCTTTCCATAAGTTGGGCTGACCCTGATTTTATTGAGGAGAATGGGTTAACAGCAGGAAAGACATTCTCCTAGGATGGTGAGCATCTGACACTCAGCATGAAAGATAACATGAGCAAAATGATGTATGTTGACTCTGTCCCTCCCTCCTGCCATGGAGTGAACACTTCTATAATATTAAACATGTTGAGATTACATTTGCATAACTCTGATATTGGCAAGGGAAGGAATCTTTTATAGAACATACAGAGAAAACTTGTGTTTTTCCAGTAGAGTACAGATATGGGAAGAAAAAATTGACAGTTTCTTATCCCCACACTGGTAAAAAGAATGGGTAGATTTCTACTTCCCAGCCTACAGTCAAGAGTAGGGTTGTCCAAGTAGACCCAATCTGCCTATAATAACATTATTACTTAACTTTGGACTCTGGCTAGTGGACTTTACGTTCTTACACAGTCCAGGACTGATCTACCCTCTCTGTGCCCTTCTGATTGAAGTTAAAGTATTCAAAGAAGACACAGGTGCTAGTTGGTCCTGTTTCTTTTTACTAACTCTATTTAACAACTGTTTGTTTGTAAACTTTACATGGGCTCTTGTTAAATTAAAAAAAAAAAAAAGTTTTATAGTTTTGGAGGCACCCTAGAGGTTCATTCCCCACTGTCCCTGAGAGCATTAATGGTAGTGACTTGGTGCGGAAATCAACCTAGGTGGACTCACTGTGATAAAGGCCCCTCTGAACCAGTGATGATCACTTGTTCTTCTTTTAGTGAGCTCGTCCGTGAATCTGTGTGTCTGTGTGTGGTTGCACTGCATGCCAGCTGGCTGTTTATTTTCAAACGGATATCTTCATTAGGATTCCCCCCAGTCTCTGAGAAATCACCATGCTGTTTTGTCTTGTGATTTCTTCTTCTTCTGGATTGCTGAGTTTGATGACTGTGGTCTTTTCCAGATATCAGTTGCCATAGTAGTCTTTTCCTTGAGGAACCTTTGGTGGCATAATTGTGACTTCTACAGCTGGGTGTTGATTACTAGCAACCAATTACTTCAGATCCATTATTGCTGTCATCTAAATTCCCAGGAAGTGGGGTTGAGTAATCCTGAGACTAACCTGCAGTCAGTGGTGGTTATGGTCACGTGTCAAGAGAAACTGTATATCTTGGCTTTGAAAGTGAAGAACTTCCCTGAGGTCCATAGTTGAATGTTTTACTAGAAACATTAAATAAAAGACAGGAGAGATGTGGAGTAATATTAATCTGATGAGAGATAAATATGTATCTGATAAATGTGCATCAAAATGATCTTGGTCTTCAAGATACAACTCAAAATAAATCAATAACTTGGTCACAATTCAGGTACTGCCACAATGTTGATATTCTGAGGACTCTAGATGTTCTCCTGTCTTAACCATCCATTAATATCTATGTAATATGTGTTCAATATGCAGTATGTTGAAGGCATGGTTGAATGAATCAATGGGTAGGATTGATGGCAGACATCTCAAAGTGTTCTCCATGGTCATAAGAAATTAATAGAAAAGGACATTCTCTATTTCGCATCCAGCAGTTTACCCTGTGTACAGCTTTCCTCTTCAAATCTTCTGTACCAAATTCACTCACAGCCTACATTTCTGTGGAAGCCATATTTGGAAGACTAGGAGATAAATATGGAAAATTATTTTAGCTATTTTTGCTTCTTGCCTTAGTAATCCAATACCAACCTCTTGATTTTAATACTCCTAAATTAATGTGCTTAAGGCTTAAATATAACTGACTCATTTAGGCAAATATATCTACTTATGAATCTTCACTGTTTTATGAGAAAATAAATGTTAATAAGTCTTCTATCTTACAAAAAATATAGTGTTGATCCAGTAAGACTGTGAAAAGTACGTCAGACACTTAAGATTAATTATAAATCACTTACCATATACATGGATGATGTTGTAAATACTATACAAACTAATGTGAGGATAGTTTGAAAGAAAAATCCAGAGATTTATTTTTGACATTTATTTAATGTCAGCTATTTGGATAAAAAAGTAGTAAGAATTTTAATTTTTTTTTCATTTTTTTTCCATTAGGGACATTCTTTAAAAGAGAAATTGTTTATTCAATTTTCTTAGGAAGCATCTGTAACAACAAATGCAGAATTCAGGATGCATGAAGAATTATGAACTGAAATTATACATTTTGAATTTTATTTTGGAGCTATATTTTTATGAGTTCATATTGACAATGAGAATTCCTGATGTGGACCATAAAACAACCAGGGCTTGAAAATTAATTTGTATGCAATTATAGTCCAGGTTCTTACTCAATTCAGCTTCAGAAGTTGCCTCCCATTGATGTGGTTTGAATGTATAGTTTGTTACTGAGTATTTCCTCTGAAACACCAGGCATCTATCCCTCCAGCATACTCTGTAGTCCTAGCAAAAATAAAATTTCATATCCTAAGCATTTTCCAGCCCAACTTGTCATCCTCTCAACTACTAGATTTTTCTTTAATGTGTCAAATAGTTGTGCATTTTGCAATGGATTTGTAAAACATTCTGTAAAAAGCCTTTTCATTTAAAACTTTCAAGTTCTCTTTAAAGAAAGACACAATGATTGGGGGGAGCATGAGATGTGATATTTGTTTTTAATAGGTTGAGTTGTGTCATTCTTATGAGGTAGATAGAAAAGTAGCTTACCTTTGTTCATTAAGGACAAATTAATGTCTGGGGATAGACCCTTATAGACAATCCTGAAATCTCATTAACACAAAACACTTCTTGTTATGGGGAGAAATGTTTTATTTTATTTCAGGAAAGGATGCCAGGAAAAAACAAACAAAACAAACAAAAGCTGATTTACACTAGCAGTTAGCAGTTTCCTGGGCTGTGGGAATGCATCATATATCCATTTGCAGGGCTCCTTGCCTCAGACTCAGGGTATAATCCATGAGAGCAAACAAACATGTTGGCAAGTAGCAAGGTTCTGCATGTGGTTGTAGGCAGGGGTGCCATCCACAGGCAACTGATTCTGTTGTGAATTAGGGTACCCTGCGGACAATGCTAATCAGCTACGATTTGTCACAGTAACTTGTATACGAGTGCATTTTTATAGGTTGCAAAGTATCATATTGAACCATATGAAATTGTGGATATTCAACTACAGTGGAAACTCCATAGTTGACTACCTCCCTATGTTGATCACCTCCTTAATTTGACGTAATTTTCATAGACCGGACACATGCTACATGTATGTATCTGTACAGTCGGCCTAGTTTTTTAACATGACCACCTCTGTATGTTGACCAGTTTGTTACACTGCCTTGGGTGGTCAAATTACAGAGGTTCTACTGTAGTTTTTCTTAACTTACAAAACTGGAATTTCATGTAGTTCAGGCTAATATTTCCACATTTATTATTCTCCTTCAAAAGGCCACCTGGGTGGTTGGAAGCACATTGGCTTTAGAATCAGTGACCTGGGTCCATGTCCCGATGACACCACTTGCCGTCAGGATGACCTTTACAAATCCATTAGAGATGGAAGAGTGGCATGTGAAAACAAGAGAAAACGGAATTCTTGAGATATTCGTCAGCTTTTTGATTAGTGGTTACTGGACAGGGACCTGCGTTCAGGTGGTGATATTGCAGTACTACCACACGTTTAAATGGCAAACAAACAATTCAGATGGAAGTAATTATGAATATTACTGGTATTAATCATCGTCCCTTTTTTGTAATTGGAGAAACTGAAAGGAAGGGAAATTTTATAAACGTGACTGAGGTGACTCAGTAGTTCTGCAGTAGAATCTGAGGCACTGTATCCCATTGCTCCCCCGCTGGTGGCATGCTCAGTGTCAGGTGAGTACAGAAACCACTCCAGCTGATGACAACAACATTGCCAGGACGTCCCTGTCAGTCGATGTGAGTTATGTAATGACTATTCCGTTCCAACTCTCTTTTTCTCCCCCCAAACTGTATTAAACATTTGTGGTGTTTTACTCTGCCTGGCCCCCAATAAAGAAAGCCACCACGCTATAATCATGCATGCCACCATTTATGGTAATTGTTGTCATTCCTATGAGATGGCTGAGAAAACAGGCTTAATTAGTGAAATTTCAAGTACCTTACCTGAGGCGTTACAGGGAGGAGTGGGGAAGCTCTGAGGGAACCCCGACTCCTTCCAGGGCAAAAGCTTGTGCTTCTATTGCTAAAACTGTGCATTCATTCCCCTTGGACTGCAAGAGCCTCAAAATATACTCTGAAAATGATGTAATAAGGATTTTGATGACATGCGAAAATATCTAACATACACATATGCACGTGTATGTGCATACAAATTACACAAGCGTGTAAGTACGTGTATTTATAAATTATACCCCTGAAATTGGATGGAAAGCCAACTTACTAAGATAATTTCCAAAACACAATTTTATTCAGAACCAGTAACTACTATAGGTAGGGCATAATAATTTACTATCACATTTTAAAAAATATTTTAACAGAACCATGCCTTGTGCTCCAATTTTCAATCACGCAGACTACACGGTTTGAAATTTAAGTGTGACCCTTTCCCATTCTGATGGCGTCGCTCGCTTTGTGCATCACTCCAAAACTTTTCACACATCTTTGGTCGACTCTGTTGGCCGGAAAGGCTCTGTCTAACCTTTGACATGTGTTTTTGGAGCAGAATCCTTTTTTTCTTTTGCATTTATGAGACGAGAACGTCTTGTGCCTTTTTCTGGGAACAATGTGTCTGGGAGTAAAACTTGTCACAAATTATTTTAGAAGGCCTAATTCATCCAAGTTTAACTAAAATTAAATAGGATTGCCACTACACATTTATGCCTTGACACTTAAATTTATTAAACTTACTTTGAATGGACCCTAAAGGTTGCCTTTATCTAGACTGCATTATTTGACATTTACAGGTACCGCCATTGCCTCCATCGTCTTGGCAAGAAGGTTGAGTTTTTTGGTTGTATTCTTTTTTCCCCCTGAACGATCCTTGGTTTTCTTCCTGTGCTTTATAATGATACATTGATATTACCCAGATGATTAGCAAGAAAATTGGACAGAGAACTCAGACGTGTCGATTACATAGCTTACTCTGAAAAATATGAAAACCTGAGAGTTTTAGGATGTTAAAAAAAAAAAAACCTGGCTCTTAATAGAAAAAGGAAAAAGAAAACAGCTAATAATTTAATAATCATTTCTTTTCTATAGCTATGTCTAGATGATTAATGCATTAATAAAAACAGGACATGTAATACGATCATATTTTGTAAAATTACTTCAATCTCTATTTCTCACGAGTCTAATCTTTTTGTCTTTTTTATGTGTCTATCATCTACCTATTGCATCTTCTTCTGATGCTAGGTATGTGAAATCCTTAGATAATAACTTACTCTCTAAGTAGAGAAATATGTTCAATTACTTTTACCAAGTTATAATAAGTTGTTTCTTAGTAGGTAGATATGGGATAATTATTTTTAAACTCTTTATTAACCCTTTTTTCTGACTGCTTTTATTATTTTATATGATAAGCGTATATACTTCTGCTATTTACATATGATAAGTGTGTATACTTCTGCTATTTATTCTAAGGAAATATACTATATTTAGTTCTACTGGAAGTCTTAAATCTTCCTCAAAGGAGAAAAACAAAGAAACATACTCATATGAAAACATGTTAGTGTAGATGACAGACACAGTTTTGGGCTCAAGAAGCATCAGTAACATCCAGTTTCAATGAGACCCTGGGGAAAGTATTTTGGCAAGGTTTCTCTTTTAAAGAGTCCCCCTTTATACTATCATTATGTGCAAAGCACTGAGTATTTATGTGTACACACACACAGTCAAGATGTGTCTCAAATGGAATGATTTATAATTAAGTACCTGTGCATCTTCATGATTGAAAATAGCCATTTGTGTTCATCACACATCTTTCCTCTATTAGATGCATGAGAATACCGACAATATCCTTAGTTTTAAGCCCATTCCTCTGCCTGGAAATGGAGTTGAAATGAAACGTGGATGTGACTTCTTTCCCTTCATGCAAAGCTTCCTATTGCTTTTAGGGCCTTCTGGCCCTCATCTCACTGACTCGCTATTCCCTCTCCATTCCAGGCCCCCCAATGGCCAAAGTGGAAGGACCAGCTTTCTCTTTCTTTTATGACTGCAGCAGAATCCTCCTGCCATTATCTCTCCAGGAGGGCACGGTGGTAGATGTGGACAGCAAGAAGAGAGCCCATCCCACGACATTTCCAGTGAAGCCACAATAGTCGTGCAGGGTGGAGAATGTTTGCACGTTGTGGTCCCAGGACACTGAATGACTTACGATCCATTGGGGAGTTCTGTATTCATTTTTATTAACTTTAATTATAGAAACTCTATAAAATTTTCTCATTCTGTGTTGCGTGAAAAATGCAGAAGTTAATTGTTCCTGACATTTAATTGGTTTATGCTGCTCTCTAACATAATCTTGAACTGCGAGAGACAGGGAGGACTAGTTGGCGTGTTTCTGCAATTGCAGAGGATCATACACCAAGAAATTAGTCTTTTTGTTAGTTCTCGCAGTGAATTTCAAATGCACTTTCAGAAGGGCAGGGAGAGAAGTGAATGTGCGTGTCCACAGCCTACGTATGCTAAAAGACTGAGGAGGCCTTCCCTGAGTGCTTCCGATGACTGTGCCAGAATGGCCGAGATTTTTCAATTATCAGTGCACAGGTTTAAAAATGACATTTTTTATACCTTTGTGGATGTGTCCGCTTGTTTGCCTCCCTGTTACAAGCCATCTGGACCCGTCATAACCTTTTCATATATTTTTCAAGTATCATCTCATCCGGCAGAAAAAGCATAAGGCGTCTGGCTGCCACCAATTATAATACATGATGGCTCGAGGAAGTCGGAATTCAGTGTGGCGCAGGGCCTCAGAGTCAGGAGTGGCGAGACGCTCTGGAAAGCGTCCATCTCCTGTGATGTGTTCTGAGTTCCAAGAGAGAAAATGATCAGTGAAGTACAAATCGCCAATGCTGATTTCCATTTGACACAATTATGAAGCAACAGAGCATGTACCTACCACCAGCTGGGCACTGTGCAAGTATGATGGGGTGTGTGCAGGTGAAGGTGGCAGTCACCTTGCACTTGAGGGGTTTGTGATCTAGAAGGAAGACATGGCCTTCAGTCAGTGGTAACTAAATGCAAGGCAGATGGGTTGGGGGGTGCCAAGGCTGAGAGAGCACAGAGGGAGAGATGAGTCTGAGAGCATCAGAGAGGTGATTAGGGAAGCCCTGTGGGGCTGCCGTGTTGTAAAGGAGGACTGAACTGGCAGTGTGGGAATAGCTTTTTGAAATGTGGAGTCTGGCTCGAGAAAAAGCAGCAGGATCATAAAGCAGCCCCGTCTGCATCTTCTGTCATTCATTCTCGCCTTCTGCATTTCTCAGGACCCCAGAAAATGGATGGAGGAAGATGTAAACAAAAACAGAAGGTCAAATGCTGTCCTTTAGGCCACTGTCCTAAGACCTGAAATAGGTTGCCTTTGACAATCTGTTTGTTTTTAAACGTTTTTCCGGTTCTGGGATAAGTACATTTATCCAAAGTGTTTGTTTTATTCATTAGAAGCTCCAAGGGGTTAAAAAAAAATCACAGTTCTGGAAGATGAAGGAAGAAGAGAAAAAGTCTGAAGAGATCTGCCATTAGCTCTGTAGTAAATCTGTGAAGTCCCCTGTCGTCCCCTGAGAACGTAATTCTCCATTTTTACCAAGTGGAAGTCACTG
Organism: Galagoides demidoff; assembly: GCA_963574575.1. Classification (NCBI taxonomy): domain Eukaryota; kingdom Metazoa; phylum Chordata; class Mammalia; order Primates; family Galagidae; genus Galagoides; species Galagoides demidoff. The sequence goes on from CAUYQV010180593.1 coordinate 14,379, forward strand.
GATGTCAAAAACAAAACAAATGGAGCAAAATAAACATTGGAATGGCCACTGCAGGTGGCTGTGATAGAGACGATTACGCTAATGCAGGCCATGTCTGAGGATGGAGCGGCAGGTGGCACTTTCTTTGGGAGTCACACAGGAGCAAAAGGTTTGAACAAGCAGCTTTAGGGACAGCTATCTGAGAAGGCATTTCCAAATGGAGCACAGGTGCTGGAAGCAGGAAGCAGGCTCAGGTTGTGGTCAGGGACATGGGAACAGAAAGCTGAGTCAACGCATTGAAGTAGGGGAGATGTGGCCTGTGTCCCCCCGGACGGACAGAGCAAGGCCCAGAACTGGCACATCATTGAGGAAACTCAATCCTTAGACCCAAGGTGAGCCCTGGGATGCTATTGTTACCCACAGCCAGGACTGTGCCTACCAGGATACAGTGGCTCCTCAGAGGTGAGCTGCTAAAAAAGCCACGTGAATCCTAATCGGTGGAGGATCCAGAGCAGCATTTCGTAAAGCACGGTCCGTGGTCCCCCTGCATAAGAACACCACAGTGCTTCTTAATGTTTTCATCTCCAGGTCCAACTACACACCTCGCAGTAGAAATTCAGACCCCTCCCCGGGAGTGAATCTTAAGGATGTTGAAATGTGAGAATATTTTTGCCTTCCCCAATGGTGACTTTTTTATGCCACAGATGTGCACCTCTAACATTAGTGCATGATGAGAAATGAGGGGGAAATACAAGAGTTACTGAAGTCATACTGCTCCTGCATCGTGAACTTTATGTTCTTGGGAGCTGCTGTAGCTTTTCAATTGAAATATGGAAGGAGGTAGCCTGGGAGAGAGACAAGGCGAGAAAGCGGGCAGCCCTCTCAGGAACCATGTGGACAGGTAGACCAGGTGTCTGCCCTGAGTCACGATGGAAGGGCTGATGGCGGGTGGTGCTGTCACAGCTGTCAGGGATGAAGTGTAGGTCAGGTGACATTTTTAGTAACAGCTGCTATTGCTAACTAAGGGGAGTGGCCCTTGCAGCTTCTCTTCTTTTAGAAGCCCCTTCTCCAAATGTGAGAGCAGCAGCAGTCCAGGCGCCAAAGTCCCTCTTTATAATCCCCGTCCCGACCTCCAGCCCTGCTGCTGCGCCCCTGCCCCGCCCTTTCAGCACAGAGCCCTGCATCGGTGGCATTTTCTTGGAGCCCACCTTGACAAAGGATAAGGAATCAGCTGATCTTGGCAGGTGGGGCCTTTATTAAATTTGCTTAGAAGAGCTACCAAGTGGTTCTGGCATGAGGATCATTCTTGATTTATTCCCTGAATGGTTAGTGGTCCTTATGTTTGCCAAGAACAGGAGAGAGAGCCCAACAGAATAAAGGTTGCTGTTTATTTTTTTTTTAATTTAACCTTGCATTGTTGATTTCTTTAGTGTCCAATTGCTTCTGCATTCCCTGTCATGCTCTTATACGAACCCCTGATTGCCCAAGACCTCCATGTCTCCATGCACTCTGACCAGCTGTGGTAGAGCCATGCATTTCAGGTCTTTTTGAAATATCTTCTCCTCATCACCTTTTACTTATTTATTTATAGATTTACGGGGTACATGCACAGATTTGTTATGTGGATAAATAGTGTAGTGGTAAAGTCTTGACTTTCTATGTAGCTCTCCCCCAATTAGTGTGTATTTTACCCAGGAGGTAATTTCTCATCCTACACCCCCTCTGTCACCCTCATTCCTCCCCCCTTCCCAGTCTGCAGGGTCTATTATTCCACTCTCTGCATCCATGCACACACATTATTTAACTCTCACTTATTAGTCAGAACATGTGGTATTTGATTTTCTGTGTCTGAGTTATTTCACGTAAGATGATGGCCTCCACTTCCATTTATGTTGCTGCCAAAAAAAAAAAAAAATTCATTCTTTGTTATGACTGAGTAATATTCCCTGATGCTCTTATCGTATTTTCTTTATCCTTCATTGGCTGATGGACTCCTAGGCTGATTCCCTATCTTTGTTATTGTGAGTAGTGCCATGATACCCACAGGACTGCATCTCTTTGTATCTCTTTGATAGAATGAATTCTTTTCCTTTGAGCAGTTCCTCAATAGTGGGATTTCTGGATTTAATGGGAATTCTATTTTTAGGTCTTTGACAAATCTCATTTTATCAAAGTTTGTTTAACACAGAGTTTTTTCCATTAAAGAAAATTGGAAAACAGAGAAATAAGAAATCTTCATTAACATGCATGTAGTTCTGCTTCAATTTTAGTTTTTTGTTGGAAACATAAAAGGAAGTAAAGAATAAACAAAAAGAAGAGTGAGTTAATGAGGAAATGAATAAATAGATACAAATTAGATGGATGTTTGATTTCATCTCCTCAAGGCCTTGCTAAGTGATTGATTGACTAGTCTAAGAAAACAATTCACATCCAGATGTTTATGGCTAAAAATATCCTAATATATTTTCTCGAAAAGATAAAGAAACAATTCTAAGACTTGTGATAACATCATATATATAGACATTTTGCATGGTGTTGGAGCTTGTAACCCCCTTAAAATCACATCAGAATTGTCCACTCTGTTTTATTGGTTCAAATGTCCAGAATGGTCTGCAGTGGGGCTGTGACATTTCCCTTCTGTCCTGCTCTACAATTCTTCACTTACAAGGTGACAGTGAGAAGGATTGCAGAAGGTCCCAGAGCATGGAGGATGTACAACCTGAACTGAACGTGTCCAGTAACACTGTCCACACTTATTGCCACATGGCACAAGGAGGTTCATTATTCGGTGCACAAGCCCTAGACAGGTGCTTGTGAGGATGGAAGAGGACAGCGAGGGGCCAATTAGAAGACAGAAAGCGGCAACGGGCTGAGTTCATAACTAGATCAACATGGATAATCCGTAAAATGGAATACGTGAAGAAGATGTTAGGTGAACCCAAGGAAGTGAGCACAGGCATAGGCATGAGGAAGGTGGGGTAGTGGCCGATTCCGGACTGGCCTGTCTTGCAGTGCCTCCCTTAGCCACTGTTTGGAGTGTTTGTGCAGGTGGTGGTAGGGACTTAAATTTGCAGACCTATGTTAGATAGGACAGAGCTGAGCCATGAATTTATTCAACAGGCTGAGTCAGAAAAATCAGAAGTTCACGCCTGGGACACAGGGATCCATGACTTCATTCATTTCACTGGAGAATATGGTAAATGCTGTGTGCCAGGCTCTGCGTTAAAACCTACAGGAAAAGTGAGAGTCCGTGTTACCTCCCTGTCTGTCCGTGGCCAGGATGGGAAAAGCAGCAGCATGCACAGTACCGACCAGGGCACTGCCAACTGTGTACCTGAGAAGTGCTGCAAATAATGCCGGGAGGGCCCCTGGGAGGAAGAGATGTTTCAAGGGGGGTATCTGGAAAGTGGTCGGAGAGGTGGGTTGAAGCCTCACTCTGACAGACAGGTTAGTGCATCTTGCACTGTGTCATGAATGTTGGCGGCACCCGAGTCTGTCCTCATGACGGGACTGCAGCAGCCTGAGGCCTCTTGACTCCCAGACCTTCCAGCCCCAGCATATGGACATGGAAGAGAAAGCAGCTGAGATGAAACCTGCAAAGTTCCCGCGACCAACCCCCACTTTAAATTCCCTCCTGATGCCTTATCCTGTCAGCAAAAAGAAAAACAAAATCCTATTTTTGTCAGTAGACAGAGCAGGGAGGAGAGAGCAAATTCTGGTCAAAAATGACCGTGGGTTCCTGTTTATGCACGGTGCCTGTGGGTTGTTTTCAGATCAAACTTCTGCCATCTCTCTTCAGCCGTTGTGGTTTATAGCACTGATGCGTAAGAGTTTCTTTGAAAGGAAGAACAGAATGCACAGCAGGGAAATGAGAAGGAAATGTATTTGGGGACTGACACATGTTTTTTAAACATGCTTAAATTATGACCTTTTTTCAATCTTGAAAAATAAGCTAATTTTTTGAAAACACTAATATGTTATGAGCTAAAAATAACCATCTGCTGATGCTGTGAATGGAAAGGATTTTTTTTTTTCCTAAGACCTCTTCCCTGTTGTTCTAGGAAGGTCCCTAGGACTAAGAATTGTATCTTGACCATCTTTTCTGTAAATCCCAGGATTTGGCTCAGTCCATGGTGGGATCTGGGCTTCTTTGCAGATATCAAGAAACTTTTCTATTTACGCAAATATGCTTGTCTTTATTAACCTTCTCATTGTACATGAGCTGTGTTCTATTCCATTCTAGGCAAATTTGCTTCAGTACTAAGGATTGTATTAAAAGCTCCCATTTATTAAACACTCACTGTGTATTAGGGAAATGTGCTAAATATTATATTGATTTATTTTCATAATCACCCTTTGTGCTCAGAACTGTTGGTCCTCGGTTCCAGATAAGGCATTTGTGTGTGCCCCAAGCTAGTAACAGAGAAGGAACCAGAACCAACGCTTCTAACTGTAAAGTTCCTACTCCTGACCAATAAGGCTATACTGCCTTCCTTACTCCTTCCAATCCATACCCTCCTTTTTGTGTGTTCAGTAAAGGACAAGTGTTAGGCAGGAAAAGCCATGAGCTTTTTTGTGTATGTTTAGTGCTCTTGTCAAAGAATGACTATGCAGTGAGGTGGGGTGTGGTTTGTCCCCCAACCTTTCCTGAGTTAAGATATGGATGACTATTTTGTATCACATAGAGTGATGTTGGGGATAGAGCTACACCACATTTGGACTTATGCCCCAACACTCTAGGCAACAGAAAGGATCACACTGGGTCTAAATTGTGCAAAGCCCTTGGTGAGTTACACCTACCAGTTCCTAATGGGAGAATAGATGGGTGGGGACCCCAGAAGTCCCGCACAGGGTTCAGGCTAGACGTGTTGGTGGCAAACTTCCTCCTATATGTCAAATGTGAGATTATTGGCAAAGTATCTTATTTATATTGTATTTCTTTCTATTTCTCATTCATCTCTTATTATCTCTTATTTCCTATTTTCTTTTCCAATTCCCATTTTCCCCACCATTTCCTGGATAGTGCTGATAAGTTTAGATACATCCTATATTAGAAAGTTAATAGTCCCCCTGTACCTTAAGCATAATCTTTATAGACTATATTACAAAGTGATGTACTGGCAAAACTCATGTAGTTGCCATGTCACTTGTCAGCACCCTTCAAATGAAGTGCTGATGAAACATGTTGCCAGGTGAGGCCAAACTGGTATCCCTCTTCTCTTCCTGTGTCTTAGGTAGGTCCCTGAGTGTCCCAGGTATCAAAGTCCCATGATGTTCCATACCTTCTTGCATTCAAATAATCCCTTCCCTAAACCAGAACTGATTCCTAAATTATAGCATTTCATTTGTTGTCTGAAGTGATTTAAAGCTTGTTGCTATAATGCAGAAACATTTGGCCTTATGTACACCGTGTGCATCAGCGAGCTCTATGTCTCACAGTACATATGTATAAACAGTGGGAACGCCTTGACTTTCCTGCACAGCCAGTGGCAAGCTGCTAAGCTCCACTGTTAATATCTGTACAAATGCTTAACCTAATTATAGTAGGCGGGATTGTATAAGCCTTACAAGTGATTGAGTAAGAAAAGAAAACTAAAATATTTGGGGGCTTGGAAGATTCTTCCTCCATCTCATTTATTAGGATATGAGGAAGAAAAGCAGTGGGTAGGGTAGACTGAGCTTAAATACCAACTCTACTGGATAGGAATTATGTGACTTTGGCTTCTGGTTCCTTAAGACTTAAAAGGAAGATGATGCCTGTCTTTCATGGTCATGGAATGTATTTCATGCGTTTATTGGTTATGCATATATAATACATTCAGTATCATCTCCATAGTGTTCTTTTTTCTCACTCTGTTGCTCTGAGTAGAGTGCTGTGGCATCAGCCTAGCTCACAACAACCTCAAACTCTTAGGCTCAAGCAACCCTCTTCTCTCAGCTTCCCAAGTACCTGGGACTCTAGGCACCTGCCACATGCCCAGCTAATTTTTCTGGTTTTAGTAGACAGGGACTTGCTCTTGCTCAGGTTGGTCTCAGACTCCTGAGCTCAGGTGGTTCACCTGCCTTGGCTTCCCAGAGTGCTGGGATTATAGGCGTGAACCACCTTGCCTGGCCTATTTTTGTGGTGTTCTAATTCCTGGTATCAAATGTTACCCTAAACAGTGGGCTCAAGAGCTCACACTTGGTATCTCGTGGAGATTCTTCTCTTTAACTATTTCACATCCACAGAGAATCACTCCACAATTCCCATTTCAACTTAGAGAGTGTCTTGGATTAGATTTGAATTTATGGCTAAAATGTTGGGGTTTTGAAACAGCTTTCAACCGGCTACTTGTCCCAGCCTGACCATAGCACTGTGTCCCATGGATTTGGTAAAAAGCAGTGTTTTCCAGCCTGTCATGTAACTACATTCATCTTTCTTACAACAGGAACACAAAGAAGGCAACTGAGGGTGGGTAGAATCCTCCTTCCCAAAGCCTGCTCTCCTGTCAGGAACTATTTTTATATATACATACATCATTTACTCCATGTTGACAGCTTGAGCTAAAGCTGTGCCCCAGCTGACATCTTTGAGAATCTTCTTTTCCCTTTGTAAAGTTGAACATAAAGGGTCATGTCTAAAGGCCCAGTGGGCACAAGGAATATATCCTGACTGAAGTGCAGTGTGAACAGCAAGCATGACCAGTTTCACTTACACTGAGAAAGCATCTCTGCTTTCCAAGAAATGAATTTCAAGAAAAAGTGCTTAGCCTTCCAGACACATCAGTGACTGCACCAGCAGCCAGCAAAATATAACCTATGAGGCAAATATCCCTGGAATAGGCCTGATAGCTCCTAACACCCACTGATAGTGCTGAGAAAGGGATTGTTTTCATCTGTTTTATTTGGTCTTTTTAGAGGAACTAGGCTGCTAACATGTGAATCGATGGAGATCTACAAATAGTTTGGACTTTGTATTACTATGTTATATTACATTTTCAAACGGCTTTTGTAATATGGAAGTACTTCTCTGCTATCAGAGAAACTGAATTTGAAGATTAGTAATTCTCTCTGACCATAAAACAACCCTGGATTGTTAAAAATAATAATAAAGGTTATTAAACACTTCCAATGTGTCAGGCGCTGTTTAAATCCTCGACATGTCTTCATATAAATATGACGATCATCCTATGATCTAAATGTTGTTTTTATGTGCATTTTATAAAAAAAAGAAAGCAAGTTTCATAAATTACAGAACCTACAACCAGTTAAGATCATATCATACAACAACTAAATAGTAAAGTCAGTACCATAGTCCAGATCTCATCAACTTAAGTTCAAGATCGTACAACAATTTAATAGCGAAGTCAGTACCATAGCCCAGATCTCATCCCACAGTCCAAGTTCTCAGCCCTTTCTCTAAGTACTTACAACTGGAAAGGGAACGAGAGATGTTCTCATGTCACCTCCACTTTGTGACAAAGAGCAAACTGCAGTCCAGAGAGCTGAGGTTATTTTTGCCAAGTCACCCAGACACCTTGTGACAAATCCAGGGTGAGAACTCAGATCTGGGTTCTTTTAACGTCGAGTTGTCCCTTTCTCTTCTGTCCATCGGGGTTATTTCTCCTCGTTCATTTGTTTGCATTCTGAGAACACATTTTAAATGCCTTTTTAGAGAAAGAAAGAAAGAGGGAGAGAGAACAAAGAGAGAAGGATGAAGGACGGGGGGGGGGGGTAAAGAGAAAGAGAAAGAGTGAGACTGAGAGTTTAAATTCAGATTTGAGTCAGTTATACCAAAAATAAGTTGGGTTTACATGGTGGGGAGCCTGACTCTGACTCCTCTGAGACGGCCTCCTGACAAGACAGACGTGTGCAGCTACAGATGTTGAGGGCAGATACCCTCCTGTTCTAAAAGATGGCCTGTTTTTAGGACTGAGTCCTTTTGCAAATGCAGGTGTTTGCACTTACCCTTTCATTCCTGCAAGGAATTACCCAGAAGGTAATTTTCTTGCTGTCTTCATAACACATTCATTATTGTAATCGAGGTGTATGGGGTCCACAGGCCAAATTCTCTCTATCTTCTCAAAGTTCAGTGCTTTTTTTTCCCCTCTTAGAAATGGCGAATTGGGTGAACTATATTTTTTTTACTATCTTGTGAAGCCTTCTAAGTATTATCTCACACAGCTGATCAGAAACTGAGAGGCAAACGCTCCACCCCCTCAGCCCTTCCTCAGCCAAGTCATGTCTCTGGGACCCAGTTGTCTTGGCTTTCTGGTTCACGTCTTTATTCCCCTTGGCCTGACCTTTTGAAAGCAACTGTCCTTATCACTCTCATTTAAAAATCTTCTTGCATGTGCATTTTGTCCTCTCCATGTCCCCTTCCTTCCCCTTTACTTCTATTTCCACTAAAATTGCCTCTCTGCATATTTATCAGCTCTTTAATTTCTTTCCCTGGGAATTTCTATTGCTCCCCTGCTTAAGGGCAGGTTGGTAAGCAGGACTGAGTTTAATTCATGCCATGTTCGCAGACCTGTGCTTTGATTCTTACACATGACGTTTTAGAGAACGTCTTCTTTATTAATGCAAGAAAAGTGGAAAGAGAAATTTCTGCCCTTGTGCCATAATAAGATTAACTGAAAATAAAACAAAGATGTTTAACCTAATTAAGAGGATGCAACCTACGTAGAAAGAATGGTCTCACGGCTGAAGGCAAATGCTTTCGACTCAGAGAAGATTTGTGTTTTAATATGGAGGATTGAAGCCCAGCAACAATAAATTGTACACCTGCTTTTAGAGTTTAATGAATAATTTAATCAAATGGGTTTTTAATTGAACCATTTCCTGATGTAAATTATTATTGTCATCATTAGCCTTATTGTTACCAAGCTATTGCGGAGTCTAAACTTGGTACTAAGCATTTTGTGGGCGACAGAGGAAGCCAGAGTAATTAATTATAATTTTTAAAATCTCCCTTTCACCGAAATAAAGCACCAAACAAACTAAGAGAAGGTTGTAGCTCTTCAATCAGCAGGTACATTATTAATTCAACTGCATTTTCTTTAAGTCCTAGAAACACATGTGGGATAGGAAAGCATATAATTGAATGAGGGGGAATTAGCACTGGAGCTAGCCACTCAAATGTGCACGGGGAGGCAATGTATTGCCTTGGAAATACCTGTGGTTGAACTGTTCATACTGCAGAGGAGAATATTATGCAGATAGATGAATGCTTTAATCTAATCTTTTCTTGCCATTATCATCGACTCCTACCCTCTCTTTGGTACTTTAATTCCACTATCTAAACATCCTCATCCCTTTCTAAAATCCATGCACATTTCTATAGCATATAAGTGACTAATTTTCACCTGTATCTGTAGCTGTGTTTGAGGCCTGTTTATTGGAAGCCTGTTGAGTACTAGGCAGTGTGCTAACCATTTTAGGCCCATTGTCTCATTTAATCTACTCATCAACTTATCTGGCAGGTGCCATTATCTTTACTTTACACGAGGAAACTGAGGCTCAGGAGGGTTAATTAAGTTGCTTGAAAGTGCACATCTGGTGGGTGCCAGAGCCGGAATCCGCACTGAGATATATGTGAATGTCTTTCTGCTGGTCTGCAGCAGCCCTGAGTTTTCTAAAAAACACCTGCTGCTTTGGAAAATGCAAAAGCACTCTCTGTGCTCGAGGTTAGAGGGATAGGAGCATGCAAATGGATTCTCACCGTCTAGGGGTTTTTTTCTGTAAGTTACTTGGCTGTGCGAACATTTTCCATGTAATTGAATGCATTTATCAGGGGCCTCTTTGAATTTATTGTTAGTGTGCCTGAAAAACACATCAAAACAAGGCTCCTGTGCTCTCTTTTGATCAACTAAGCCTAATCTCAATCGCAAGATGACCATGTTCTCAAATCTCTGAGAATGCTGTCATTCCATCGGAATAATATTCCTCCAGACGGAGCCCTGTTATGACAAATCCTTATCTAATGTCTGTCCACCTCCAGGCAGCATTTCTTTATTACCAGCAACTTTGGAAATATTATGGGAGTCCTAAAGTAATTAAAACCTAGTTTCTGCTCTTAAGAAGCTTATAGAAGAGGAAAAGCAGATTTTGCTGGAACAAGTGGAGGGGTGAATACAGTATTGGGGCTATAGAGAAATAATGGCATTTGTGCTGGGCATGGGAGGATCAGCAGGATTGGCGCCGGGGATCAGGTGCATGAATATTAAAGGGAAGGAAGCATTCAAGCTGGGCAGAGAGAGCATGAAGCTGATCCCAGCAGAGGACAGGGAATTGGTACAATATCTGTGGGACAAAAGTTGTACCCGGAAAGGTGAGCAGGGACCAGGTTCAGCCTGGAGGGTGTTTTTAGACCCTGACAGACACCCCATCTTTATCCTCCTGGCAGCAGGAAGCCTAGGGAAGATTGTAGGCCTAAGAGTAATCAGAACATATCTCTCGGAAACATTAACACTGACAGCTGAGTGAAAGGCAAATGAAAATGAAGAGAAACCGAAGATGGGAGATGAGCCAGGAGGGTGCTAGAACGGTTCGGGTAAATGAAGATCTATTTCTGGACCCAGGCAACACAGTGGGAGGGAGAAAAAAGATGTAGCCACAACATACTTTGAAAGGAGAATAAAAAATGCTTTGCCCATGGGCTATGAGATGTGGAGAAAGGAAACCCTCACGTGGGGTGCAGAGGTTCTCGCTCGGGGCCGCCAGGTGGCTGGGGACTCTGTTTGCTGGGGAAGAGAAAGCTTGGGACAGGGAGTGGGCCTGCAGCTGATGAATGTGCTTGAGTACTTTGGGTTTCTGGTAGGAAGCTGTGCAAGAGGATAGTAAAACGCCTCCTTCATTCTCATCTCTAATATATAACACAGATGACAAAGCCAGGCCGTGCAGACCTTTGCAAAATATGCCAGTTTATGTCTGCAGACTCTCAGATGTATGATTTCCAATAGGAAATTTCCAATTGGCGTGAAACACAATTGTTCAGGAAGAAATAAAACACTGTATACGATAAACTTGGTAGTGTAGAAAACAGCCCCAGACTATACATCTTTTAACTAACAAAAATTTCAGGTTGCAGCTAACTGGACCCTTTTAAATAACTTTTTGTCATCTCTTAATGCCCTTTTTTTTTTCTTTTTTGAACTTACAAATTCTTTAATCATGTGTTCTGATTAGAATGAGTGATTCAGGGCAGCACCCGTGGCTTAAGGAGTAGGGTGCCGGCCCCATATGCCAGAGGTGGTGGGTTCAAACCCAGCCCTGGGTTTGAAAAAGAATGAGTGGTTCAGGTTCATCCCACAAAATTGGAGGCATCAGCAAATCAAATGGTGGGAAGCCACTGACAGATACGTCACTGCCTCCCATAACCTTGATGGCTATCAAAATGTGGTCCCAGGCCCCGTAGCTGCATCACAGCCAGAGAACGTGTTAAAAAATGGGAATTCTGGGACCTCAGAGCAAACCTACTGCATCGAAAATACTGGAATTGGGAAGGATCAAGGCACATTTTACAAGTCCTTTAGAAGATTCTGATGCTGGTTAAAGTTCGTGAATCACCATTTTAATCCTAAAAGTAAAGATTGATGAAAAATATGCAAAGTAAAAAGAAAGGAGAAAATGAGAGAACTTTACAAAATTCAGCATCACCTTGCTCCCTGGATGAGGGAGTGAACGTTCTTTGGGGTCTAAGGGTTGTGCTCTGATCCCTTTCAACATCCATTCAATGGATACTTGTGGAGCGTCAGATTCGTGCCTGGGCTGAGTTAGCTGTGGTGCTTTGCAGTAGGGGAAAGACTCTGTAGTTTTTCTGTGTCAAAAAGAAAAGGGGGGAAAAGTATTGTCCTTAAAGGTGAATGATATGTTGTGATTCTGAAGCGTTTGATGGGCTTGACTCTGGGTGGTTCCAATGCCAACTGAAGGGCTCCAGGAGCACCAACGCAGGAGGGATGGGTGAAGGGACGTGGCTCCACTGGGCCTGGCCTTCCTCCCAAAGCTGGGATTCACACGGAGGTATACGAGGCCACACGTGTTCCAGGGACACTCGCCTCCTCTCACTGGACAGAATCACTGCCCATCAAGTGTCTCCCTGGTAAGCTGCGTACAACAGAAATGTCCAGCCCCTTTGGTTCATCCAGCACTGCCCATTCTTTCCCGAGAGGAGACGACCTTTAGTCCTCCATCCATTCATCTTGCCTGATGATCCCTTGGAGCTCAGCTCCGGAAAATTATCCCTCAGACTCTGACACCTTTGAAACCTAAGCACATTTCAGCAAAGCGTCAGAAATGTCAGAACTGCCTCCTGATCCTGCCTCCTCCTATTTCATCCCACTGGCTTGCCGCACTGTTTACCTCCTCTATCTTCTCGCCCTGATGGCTTTTTCGTTTTCTTTTCTTTTTTTTTTTTTTTTTTTTGCCCTGTCCAAGCTTTGAGAATGTTGCTGCCTCTTTTTGTCACCTGTTGTCACTGGGTTTCGTTGACCACTGCTGAGCTCCAGCATGTGTGCTGCTCACATGCCCCGTTGATCCTTTAACAATGCCCTGCTCTCCTGCTCAGGAGTGGGGGCCTCAGGTCTGGCGCCCCGAGCTGGAGCGTTCCCCTGCTCACACGGGTCCCCTTTGATGTGCGGGGACGTTTGCAGCTCGGCAGCTCGGCAGCGGATTTTACCTTCTTTGATGTGTGCTTCCTATTCCGATTTGACCGATTTGACGTACACGTGTTCCTTTTATACACGAAAGAAACCGAGGACAGAAACGTCCATCCTGCTTCTTACATCTAATTTTTGCCTGAGCGCCCACTGGTGCTGTTAGTACCAGGGAGTGGTTCTTTCCACGGTGTGTGACATAATTTCATTAATGAAAAACAAATAATATCAGACAGGCTGAATGTAGTCATTCATAATGTCTCAGGCAGCTCTTTATCTCTCCCATTTGCCTCATGTTAAATTTGCATAAATGATTCTTTAATGCAAGGAGAATGGCCTGAAGATAAAAACAAGCCAAAGTCTGCGGAGAGGTTTAATACTTGATAATCGCTTACAGACATCATGATTCAATATACTGTACTCTTTGAGTTTTCATAGTCAAAACCAAGTTCTGTAAGTGGGTTTGATTTGAAGCTTGCAGTGTGTCCTGCTGGGGCCTGACCTCACCTGCGGGTTAGCCTGGCCCAGATGCCGACTTCCCTGGAGACCCCATAGAGGGAAATCGGCCGCAGGTAATTCTGCCCTGACCTTCCAGCTTTCAGTCTCCCTTGCTCTCTAGCATCTGGCCACTAACGGTAACTCAGGTGGTATTCCATCTGCACATAGGCTCATAAATAAAAACACAAAAGACTCTGAATGAATCATAAATTTATTTTTGTTGCTCACCTTTACTAGGGAAAAAAATCAAATGAGAGTATTCTCAATGAAGTTTATGGATGATGTATTTTATTAATTTTTAATATCCCTGAATTGGTTTAACCAGGTATTTGAAAGATGTATATCTAGAAAATTGAATAGAAAATCTATTAATTAGTGTTACTTTCCACTCGGTAATTTTTTTAATTAATCTCTCTTGCATTCATTGAAACCCTTGGGTGGAAGGGGTTTTAATTTCAAAATCATGTTTGAATATATTAATTTTTGTATGTGTACAGTACTCACATTGCTTTTATGTCCATTCATTGATTTTATTTGGGTGAGAAGGGCAGGGAAGTTATTATTAGTCCCATATTGCAGAGGAGGTAATGAGCTTCGATATCAGCGTATGCTGGGAGTAGAGTTTTGATCTTATTTAGTGCCCTTTATAGCGCATCAAGCTCAGTTTTACACCTTTCACAGTACACAACAATCTGGTTTTTAAAAAGGAGCTATTCTTTTGATACACTAAAAATTTGTTATCATAGCCAAAACCTTATGGGAACCTTGTATAAATTATGGCACACTAGGAGTGTGTTTTTGTTGGAGTTGATGAAAAAGAAATGCTATAAAAAAATGTAGCACACATCCAGAGATTATTTTAATCCATTCTTTAAATGTAATTGATTATTTCTTTTTTGTCATCAATAATAATGACTTTGACACGCATATTTGGTCAGTCCCATTTTGTTCTTTTTCCTAACTGTGAGTCAAGTAGATTTCTTGCAAATTTTAAGACTTGCCCTTTACTACTGGTTATATACTGAGACTCACCTGCATGTGGCTTGAACCGTGACATCTGAAGCTGAGTGTGACAGTCCACATGTCAACGTGGAAGAAAATGTCACACCTGTAGATCCAGGGACACAGGTGAGATGACAGCAGAGCTCCTAATCTAATGTGTGATTTAAGGCCATTTTGATTACTGATTAGCAGAATTTCTTGCAGAATCAGAAAATCTTAAAAATCCTTAGAGGGGATTGAGTGATTATATAATCCATATTCTGATCAATGCCTAAAAGCCTTTATTTCTCTGTAACTGTAACCCTGGGTCTTAACCTATGTAGTTAGCTAGTTATAATTAGACACACTTTAGACCACTGGTTCTCAAATGACATTAACTTTGCTCCCGTGGGGACACTTAATATATAGTCTAGATGTATTATTTTTGGTTGTCACAACTGGAGGGTACTTCTGGTTTCTAGAGGTAGAGGCCAGGGATGCTTTTAAACATCTTAAAGTGTACAGGAAAGCCCCCCACAATTAAGAATTGTCTAGTTTCAAATGTCAAGAGTACCCCAAAATGTTAAGAATGCCTGGTTTGAGAGACCCTGATTAAGACCCTGATTAAGTTGCTACAATTGTCCATATAATTCAACTCCCTTTAGAACTATTTTTGAGGAAACAGCCCCCGAGTTACAAACATCTGACTTATGACAATGTGCACTTATAAATAGAGGGTATTACAGTCCCCAAGTTACAAACATCCAACTGACGTATGACACACACTTACAAAAGAGGGCTATAACAAGCAGAAGGTAAAAGTACCTGCTCCAACTTACGTGCAACTTAAACTTAAGAACAAAGTGATAGAACCTATCTAGTCCGTAACCTGGGGACTGCCTGTGTGTCTGTAAAACAGTGGTGACCTGCTCAGTGAATTATTTTAGATACTTAAATCCATTCTCCATTTCACTTTGTGTTATCAGTGTAATTAACCAGAAGTTGTCACAATATTTTCTGACCAAAGACCCTTTGAAAAGGCTATAGAATTTACAAATCTTATGATCTTTCGGTTATTTTTCACGTTCTAAAATATACTGCTAAAATATGTCTCTTACAGTAAGAGTAAGGTGGCTGCCCATGTATTTTACGGCTAACAGTGTACGGACCAGACACCTGGTCACTGGCCCACCCTTCTCAGCCTCCTCTCTGGCAGCCTCCCAGATTCTGTGTTTCGATAGCACTGTCTGTATCCCCAGACCTTAGCATGTATTTATCATGCCAAGAAATCTAGGCCAAGTCCATGTATCCTCTAGATTATAATCAATGTGCTTTTATTTTTAGTTCTCTTCCCAGAGACTCATAGTGAGTTGCTGGGACCTGGTGATTGGGTCATCTCGTAGGTTTTCCAGTCTAATCCTTGGCAGTTTCCAAACTTGAGTTTGTCTCTTGGGATCATTAGCTTCTTCCCAACTGTGTGCTCATGTTCTGGCCCCATGAGGCCAGCAGTAGCGCTGATGCCTTTTCAATCCCCTCCCTAATCAGCTCCCCTTCCTGCCTGGATAACCTGTCAGGCCTTTGCCATTTATAATATTTCTTCTTCAACAATTTCTCCTGCCCCCTTCCTTATTGCTTTTCTGCATCAAGAAATTCCCACCACAACGTGTCTCTGGGAGAAAATGTGTGTGTGTGTTAAATGGCTTTGTCTTCCTTCAGTGGCCTCTCTGCAGCCCCCCTTAGCCTTTTCTACTGGGGAGTGGTCTTTTTCTGTGGGTGGGTGGACAGGAAGGCTGTGCATGTCTGCTCTGCCCTGCTGCGGCTGGGAGGCTGCCTCCTGGGAGCCCAGGTGGATGAGACCGCACACACTAATGCCCTCTAATCCCTGCAGCTTTGTGGCTGTTCAGCACCGCTCAGATGCTCGCCCGGCGCTGGCTTGTTTCTCATCGCCCACTTGGAGAGTCAAGCTGCCTTTCCCATTTATCACACAGCGATAGTGACAGCAATCCACCTCCCTGGCCTTTCCTCCTGGGCCACCTGCTCAGCTGCCAGGCCTCAAGATTGATATTTGCCATTTCTGCCGCCAGGTTTGTAGTGGCCTCGGTGGGCATGTTCGCTAAAAGGAGCATCAGTCTCGCTGCCCCATGCTGGGGCAAGAAGCTTCATTATAGACTCTCGGTTGCTCACTCTTCTGCCTCCCCTAGCATCAGCTTCTACCTGCGAGTTAGGGAGCTTCCGCCCTATGGGGCTTCTCCAGGAGTCTATCTGCAATAAAACACACCATTCCTCCCTGCAGGACCAGACAGGCCTTCCCAAAGGCAGCATGAGCCACAGTAACTTTCTCCCTCAAATAGTACATTGCCTCTTTCCTTCCTCATCTTACTCCGCCCAGAGTCGTCGCTGGAAACCCTGGGATGCCCTGCGTGGAGGGATCCTCCTGCCCCCTCAGACCTCAGTGTTGATGAACCACGGGTTCTCTCTTACACAGTCAGAGGGGCTAGACCCCCAAACAGAAAGTGCAAGACTGCTTTCCAAATGCCTGGACACGAATGTCACAAAGCTCCTCTGGACTAAGGAGAAAAGGACAGAACTAGCAGAAACCCCCAAGAAATAACTGTGAGTGTTCCTTATAGTGCATTATGCGCCCACATTTCTTATCCAGCTTTAATGATTTCAGTAGTGCACATTCTGAGACAGACGGTAGCAACACACTCCATCTTGGGGGGCTCCTTCTCGATGCTCGTAGACAAAACGGGCCTATGACAGGTGTTTTAGCAGCACTCTCCGTTCTTGCTACTCAGCAGGCCACCCATGACTAGCACAGCATCATGCCACCAGGGAGCTTGTTACGGGTGCAGTCCTGGGACCTCACCGCAGACCTGCCAAGTCATAATCTGCATCGGGACAAGCTTTTCCAGGTGCTTCCTGTGCGTGTTCAAATATGGCATGTTCCACTTTCTCAGTTCCTGCATTTAATCCTGAGAACCATCTCTTGAGGGAATTTTTTCCCCATTTTTTAGATGAAGAAATTGATGCTCTAAAGTTTCAAAAGATTTGTTTACAGTCACTGAAAAGCTATGCATTACAGAGAAAAAAAAAATATATGTATATACATGCACCCACACACACCAGTACTGTGTTCACAGTGACGTACATGTTAGTTTTTTTTTTTAAATACGGTTTTAAATATTCAGAAGGAAGATGTTGGGCAGTGCCTGTGGCTCAAAAGGATAGGATGCTGGCCCCATCTGCTAGAGGTGGCAGGTTCAAACCCAGTCCCAGCCAAAATGAAAAAAAAAAAAAAATGAAGATGTTCTGGTCTTCCTAAAATGGCAAATTGCCAAATGGAAAAGAAATTTCA
The DNA here is from genome assembly GCA_963574575.1 of Galagoides demidoff. Taxonomy (NCBI): domain Eukaryota; kingdom Metazoa; phylum Chordata; class Mammalia; order Primates; family Galagidae; genus Galagoides; species Galagoides demidoff. The sequence goes on from CAUYQV010180593.1 coordinate 31,827, forward strand.
GTGAGAGAGGGCTCTCAAAGAATCAGCTGAAGCAGAATGTGGAGACAGAGTGCGTCCTACCTAACGCGGTGGGACCAGGGTAGTGTTCACACACATGGCAGGAGGAAGAGTCCCCGGGCCCCTCTGCACACTGGCAGTTCAAAGATGGTCACAGCAAGATAAATTATGTGTTAAGGAGATAATTACTGTGGACTTTCCCCTAAGCAGCAGCTGGAAATAAGCTGGAACAGATGGAGCCAGAAATAGTGAAAAGATTGCGGGGCGGCCTCTGAGACAGGCATCCTCGGAGCCCCAGTTGTAATAGGAAGAGCCCCTGGGTGGTTAAAGATGGGGCATGTAGTTTGCACGTTGGGTTGCATGGATCTTTAACATTTACTCTAACTAGACTTTTATACGTCTAAGAAGAAAGAAGAAAATGAATCAGTGAGATTTATTTTAAAATTTGACTTTTGATGACCTGTTACATAGGATTGATTTATATGTTTTCCTTTCTGTTTATCTCAATTGTTTCTTCTTAGGCCAAGTTTAACCATGAGGTCTAGGCAAGGAAAACCAGAAGAACCACCCACCTGTATTCAGAAAGGGTGTTAAAGTTTAAAATGTCTTCTTCCCCTTACATTGACAGTGATGGCAAATTTTACAGTCTTTAGGAATCCCTCAGTGTAGAAGGTTGTCTAGCTAAAATTTTCACCTGATCAGCTTTGAAAGAGTATTTAGATGCCAAATTTTAAGCTTGACTGCTCACAAATATTAGTATTAAAAGCCAATGGAAAGGTGAAGGCTTTCAGGTGAATGGTGATACAGATTGACGGATTAGAAGCTACTGTTGTTGCAGTTAACGATCCTCATACAACAAAGCCTAGGGGCTGGCGATTCTTCTTAATTTGGTTGCATGTCCTCTCTTCTCACCTGGTACATGCACGAGCACACACGCACACACATGCACACACACGCACATATACACATATGCATGCACACATATCCACACTCACACACATAGTTTTCACTTCTCTGGAGTCTTGACTTGCACAAAGTTGTTGATGGCCAACTACAACTTTATGATGTGAAACATACTTTGAGAAACAAGGAATTCTGCCCCTCTCACTAATCACCTAGCTTTGGTCAAGAGTGTTCTAAAGCGTGATTTCTGTAGGTGGTGTTTCCACAGACGTTATGTTGGGTCACTGTAAGTGTTGGGGAAAAAAGATCGTTTCAGTCCCCAAGGGCCACCTAGAACCATGAAGCGGAAGTTTATTATGTTTTCACCGTAACACAGTATACTTAGCTCACAGACCAACTTCCCTTTGGAAAATCTGCAAGATTTGATCACCAATTGCTTCAAACACAATTTTTAAATTATGTGAAAGTGGCATGTTTTAAAGGTTACATTTGGGCTCTGGTATAAATGAGGAACTCTTTAAAAAACAATCTACTAGAGAGATAGAAGTTAAAATGCATATTCTTCACACCTAAGTAGAATGGGGCTGCAATAACAAAGCAGTGCTATGTATTTACTTAGCACTTGAGATTTCCAAATGGCGTCCCTATTTCATTATCATATTGCACATTCCACCTCTAAGCTCAGCAGACAGTCTCCTGCTAAGATGCCTTAAAATGTATTATGCAATAAAAGCGTTCCAGGGGTGCATTTGGTTCATTCGGTTGTGGTCTTGACTAAATAGTAGAGAAACTCAGGGACCCCAAATTTCCACTTTTCCGACGCTAAAAACACTTGGAAAGCTCTATTGAAGAGGTGTGAATAGTGGTAAAACACTTTGCCTCTTCTTTTCAGCAAAAAAGAATAAAGAATTTTCTCTCTACTTATTGAGCTCCTGCTTTTCTTACCGAGTGTGGGAGCCAGTTGGAAGAGAAAATTTAGATCCAAAATTAATACACATTTTCTTGAAGGTTTGGTTAGAGAGGTGCAACAGAAGAAAAAGCACAAGCAAACACACCACTCTTAACATTTTGGAAGAACAGCATTATGTATATATGTTTGTTAAATTTCTCCAGTCGCAGAAAAAAATATAAGTAGTTTCCTATTGCAGTGGCCAGATAGTTTAGGCAGAGAGCAGCTATCAATAAGAAAAAATAAGCTTAAAGTGAAGAAGCATATGACCCAGAATTTAGGAACACATTAATTGTAGGTTAATTTTTGACATGGGCCTTGATCCTCTAATTTCTCATGTTTGCATGATGTTAGTTCTAAATACATAACAGGATGAGAAATGGCCTGGCTTCAGGTGAGGTACATGGGTCGTTGTTGACCTTGCCTCTGTGTTCAAAGTCCCCCCCATTACTAATCCAGAGCGAAGATGCCGAAACTTCCTGTCAATAGGTATACACCAAATTGAATTGGGAGAAAGGTTTGGGTGTTGGCATTTTAAGATAACCATATTTACTGATGTTTTAACAGATTGATTCAACTTACTGAATAGCAGACCTCTAGGGGACATCAAGTAAGACGGAAGTCTTCAGCAAAGAGGAACTTTTGTCATCTCTGTATCAGCAGGATCACACAGAGCTTTTAATAAATATTTACCCTATTGGATAAATACTTGTTCAGTTCATAAATGAATGAGCCAATGAATAAAGGACAAAAAGTTGTCAGGAAACAACCGTGACTAGTTGTTTTTTCAAGACGAAAGGAATAGCTTGTGGCTTTGTTGGGGCAAGCGTAGAGGTTAGAGCACGAGTGAAATCAAGGAATTGGGGCTGGATTTAACAAAGAAGAATGTGATGAAGGGAGGGTGAAGTAAGAACCGGCAGAATTTTCTCTCCCACATGCGCCATGACTAGCCCCACAGAGAGCAGAATTCTCAGTGGACCCCAGTTTCAAGCACCGACCCTTTCCATCGCTGTGCCATTCATCAGGACTAATTACAAAGAATGGGATCTTCAAGAGAATTCTGCCAGAATAATACGCCCTCTCACTTTAAAAATCTCTCCTGAGAGAGCATTCCTGCCCACCTGCTTCAGAGAGCAGAAGCGCTCGGGAGCGTGGCAAGACTCTCTTGCATCACTTTCTCTTTATCAGTTTTTTCTTCTTGTTTTTAATAGGTGAGCTCAATATTTATAGTGCTTCTATCTCCATTCATTCCAGGCCTGTGTAAAGGGCCGTTTGCCTGCCCATTGAGTGTGAATTATAGGGCTGACATTTAATGGTGCAGCCTCTGGTGCTCAGTTCCCTCAACAATGGAGAGATGACTTGCAAGGGAGGGACATGGCATAGTAAATAGTAAACGCCTCGCACAATGGGAACTCACCATTTTGATATGATTCGATTTTTTTTTAAACGTAAGGTTTTGGGGGAAAAAATAGTGTGAGGTCTATTGACATTATTCTAAATTGCACTGTTAGGAGAACATTAAGTTTTTCATTTCACACTTTCTGGGTCTTAAGCACCACTGCTGTATGGGGAAATCAGTCATTTTCTCGAGGATTCATGTGCAGATTTGTGCCAATCAGAATTGGCCATAATTATGCCAAGGCTCTCCTTTCAAGGTGGTTCATTGAGGGCATAGAGAAAGGAAAGCAAAGGGAGAATCATCCTCTGTAAGCGTTCTGGGTAAATTCACAAACCATAAAGGTACAAGTAATTTCCTAGGACAAGGGAAATCTACTCTGAATAGACTACTATTGTCATAAACCACAGATACTGATACAGCCATCTGGGGATCACTTGATAGGGGCATAAGAGCAGATCTGTGCTTACATTTATCTTTCTCAAATTTGCCTTGAGGCCGTGGACATCAGGAAACAGTCAATAATTTCTTTCTCTGATTAATTCCCTATGAAAATCTCTGAGAATTTAGACTCACTGATTTTTATCGCTGGCTTCTAGAGTAGCTGGAAAGTCATGGAAGATGTTCATTTGTCTGAGACCATTTATTTTAAGAAACCGCAATCCTTACAGCGTGATACTGACACAGAAATAGAATAATAGAAAGCAGGAGTGCCACAAAGACAGGGTGAGTGGCGGAGGCAGTAGAAGTGAGAGGTGTTTGTATTGATTTGTGCATGTAAAACAGTTAGGTCTCCCCTGCCCCCCAAGGTTCTGATTCCTCAAGATCTGTGAAGTGTTGTTATGGTTCTGCTCTTATTTGATTTTTACTCTAATTTTAGCCTAGAGTACATTGTTGTTTTAAACCCTACCATCATAAACAAATAAAAGAAAACCAGGACACAATTATTTCCCCTTGAACAGTCCTTTGCCTGTTCTCTCCTAGTCAAAGAGCTTAATTGATGAATTTTTAAACCCTGGCATTTTTACCTTCCTCAGCCCAACATAGTCATTTGGGGAAGTTCGTGTCCACAGAGGTATTTTCGAGTGGGATTTGATTTTATTGCTGCCTTTTTTTTTTTTTTTTAACTTTTAAAGGTACAAAAGAAAGTACTTCGAGCACCTCAGGGACTTTGGAAAGTAACAGCAAACAAAAGTTCAAGATGGGTCAGGGCCCAGGAAGGAAAATTAAATGCATTATTCTCACACAACAAGATTAGCAAATCACCCATAAACCCAGCCACTCTTTCCTTCTTTTTATTCTAATGAGTTTAGTGTGCAGTAATGATGGTCCAGGCTTCATCAGAATTCTGCCGGTGAAGGGGAATTTTCAAACTCCGTTTGCAAATGAGATGTGCACCATAAACTGTGCTCATCCATCACGGGGAAGTAGCTTGTGCCTGATGAAAAGGCTGCTGGGCTGAGTCAATCAAACGAGCATTACTAGCGCGTGGTGTTCCCCTGTCCTTTAGGTGATAGAGAAGGGACATACTACGGTTATGGAATGTGATTTTTTTATGCCTCTATTCCTTTTGGAAGGCTAAACTCTATTCTAACATGAGCACCTCAGACTGACATTCATAATCTATGTTATAAACACAGACCGTCTCCTATTTCTTACCTGTCAAGAGCAGTTAGAAGTGTGTGGAGTTTTCGTGATGTAGCTAACGCCACAGAGAAATGATCCGTTAGCTAAATTACAGTTCATCGTTGTTGGTTATTAACGAAAAGTAGGCTGAGCACTTGGGTTAACTAATGAAGACCGACGAAAAATGTAACTCTTAATGTCCTTGGGCTATGATTAAAGATTATAATCCTAACAATGTGATTTTGAGCTGATTGGTCATTTAGACACCATCTGATTTACTAGCTTCCTAACTCTTATTTAGTACCGGAGCCTGTTTTTTAACCAATTAAGGTACCAGATTATACAAAATTAGAAATTTTTATTTAAAGAGAGGCAAGGCCTTCCTTAACTCACTAGCCCCCTTTATGCGTATATCTGAGACTTTAAAACACACAGATCTAGCTTATTTTTCTAATTTGTATAGCTTGGGGAAACAATGGGTAAAAATATTAGTAGATTTGAATAAGGCTGCAGAAGTCACTAATTGCAAATATAAAGATCCAGATATCTGTACTTCCACAAAGGATGCTTACTTCACAGTGCTGGGCTCCCCATTACACTGCTCCACATTAGGAGTCAAAGCACCAACTCCTGCAGGGACCAGGCGGTCATCAGGAGTAAGGCAGGGGCTGAACTGAGAGGCGCTCACCCCTGCATAGAGAGAACAGCTGGTGTGGGTTACAGGTGATCCTAGCCCCAAGGAAGATAGGCCTAGGAGTCCTCACTTTCTCTCCCTCTCTCTCTCTTTCTCTCTCTTTCTTTCTTAGTAGAAGTTAAAGAATCAGAACTTTGGTATAATAATTTTACATCTTCATTGAATAATAATGATAATAATACTCTGTATTGATGAAACACAACACATTTACAAGCCAAATTCACCCAACACCACAGGTCAGTGTATATGCTGATGTTGAACTCAGTGTTGTGATGTTGAGTTGTAAGAAACACCAACAATTAAAACATCCTGTGATTAGATAGACACATAGGGTCTGCCCAATAATTACACTTATGAATAGTCCCTAACAAGCCCTCATTAATGTTTTCTATTTATATTGAGGATCCCCTAAGCACCAAGCTCTGCTCTGTGAAAAGATCATATTCCCAAACCTTCCTGGACTCTTTTAATCGGTTGGAAAGAGACAAGAATACAAGACATATTTGCAAGAAGGTAAAATGAGCTAAAATAGAGATGAAGCTATGGTGTAGCTTGTAGAACTTCCAAGGACAGCAAAAAAGGACTCGCTAAACTCCTCAGAAAAGACTTTCCCTGGGGAGTTGTGAACAATGCAGAGGAGTTGGCCAGACTGGCGAGGAAGAACTGTGGTTGATCATGGAACTGCAAGTGATTTGGTGTGGCCAGAGGGCATGACAGGAGGGGACATGGAGAGTGGAGACAAGGAAGGGGAGGGAGACGAAGCTAGAGAGGTAGACAAAAGGTAGAGCATGAACTACTTTAAAATTTGGGCTAAGGACTTAGGACTTAACTATGGAGCTGCTGAGATGATATTTAAAACTTCTGAATTGGGTGAAGACATTTTTATCCTAGAATGATGGTTTAGGTGACATGTATGAAGTGGGAGAGATGAAGACAGAAGAAAGAGGGACCAGGACCAGTTATTGATATAATCCAGGTTGTCATCGATAAAGGCTATAATGGCGGTGAGATTGGAAGAATGGAGGGAGTAAATTTGAGGCTGTAGAATTCACAGGATCTGACGACTGATTGGCTAAGAGAGACGAAAAGGGAAGTATGAGGAAGGTGATGCCCAGGTGTGTGGCCTTGGAGCCTGGACTGAAGGTGGCCCCTTGAACCAAGGGCGACACCAAGCAGGTGGAGGATGTTGGTTTCAGCTGCGAAGGCGGTGGAGTGTGGCTGTCTGCCCCAGGTCAGGGAGGGCCCTCAGCAGACCTCTGTGTCCTGTGGCCTGAGGAATTCACCACTGAAATGGAAGTGTTTCCCCAGTTTCCTCCAACACATTCCAAATGAACTAACATATGACTTTGCAAATCCAAACATCTTTATGTGAGTGAAAAAAATAGCCTAATTAGAAATAGCTCCTCACTGGAAGACTTCGATTCGAAGAAGCTCAAAATCAACGGAGTTTGTTTTTTTTTTTTTTTTTTTTTTAGCACCACATGTTTTAGTGCTAAAAACAAACAATAGCAAAGCCAATAACTGCCTGCCAGACATGACCAATGGCATTTCTCAGCTGGTTTAATGAGCACTGAGCTACAAGGTCAAGACAAAAGCAAGCAAGAATCTCTTTCTTTTTCCAAGAATACAAATTTAACATGTTTGGCATTTTATTTTGCATTTGAATATGGGTAGCTGGCTTTAGTTCATAGCTGAAAGAAAACAATAAAAGACATTTTTTTTTTCTTCTGCCCTGGCCTGGGGGCGGCTGTCACTTTGGTGGGGGCAGGAAGTGCAAGGTGGATACCTACCAGGAGCTATGGAACATTCATAATAAAGTCATCATGGGGGGAGGAAAGAGAGAGAGAGAAGAAAAAGCAACCTTGTAACCTTCACTGCAATCCCTAAATAATGATTCCTTTAGAGAGAATTTATGGTTCTTGATAACTAGCAGGTGGCAGCATACTCATTCAACATAAAAATAATACCAACTAATAATAATAATAACAATTTCCAATGAATGCAGTGGTTACTGCAGCCTCTGATTTAAAGTGTAGGTTTGGGAACAGCAGAAATATTACCCTTGAAATTCGATTTTCCAAGAGGATTATCCGTCCAGAACCCTGCTGCTGTCCTTATTTACCTCTCTCTTCACAGCGTCATTATGCAGACAGGGATACTGAGAAAAACACTGGAACAACATTTAAGAGCCTGCATAATTCTTTATAAAAACACCCACTTTCTATATTCACCTATACTGTGTGCTCTTCAAATGCAAATTTTAAATGTTGTTTATCTGGTAGTTCTCTGCTGTGTCTCTGCATGTGGTCTCTCCTTAACTTAATAATATACTCAGATGTTCACTTTCTCTGACACAAGAATGGGTTTTGAATATGTGAGTTGGGGATTTTTTTCAAGGAAACCAAAGTGACGCTTTCCTTGGAAATTAATCAGGATTTATAGTGACCTTGAAACATATGTCCCAGGGCCTTGATTGTGTCTTACCTGGCCACTGGTTGGGGAATCTGGCATTGCCCCTGTGTGGGGGAAGGGAGTGGCTCGCAGATGCTAACTCTTGAATCTCCTGAATTGGAAGGATGTAGAAACCTCAGACTGCAAAGTTCTGAGCCCTTTTTATAACTTCCAGATCTCTTCACCTGCACACAGGAGTCTTGGTGGAAATTTTAACCTGGACTTTGTGACATTTTGAAAGTGTATACTGTTTATCAAGGCCACGTGATCCTCCGTGTCTCAAATGCTGAGCAGAGCAGGAACACGGGGAGAAGCATCACCATCCGTGTCTCAAATGCTGAGCAGAGCAGGAACACGGGGAGAAGCATCACCATCTTTCTTCTTTTCCTGACTTTAATAATTCCGTCAACAGCTGCCTCTCCAGATCCACCAGATCCTTCACTGGCTTTGGCCTCACAGCATGTTGACCGTCCTAAATAAATGCCCGTGTGTGGTGCTCTCCTTCTCCTCGGGGTCTGGCTGGTCCTCAGGTGATGTTATCTGGCACTCTCCTTCCAGTCCCTTCCCTTTGGTATCGATGCTATTGTAACAATTGGCATAAAGGTGACACAGAATCATCCTCCTATATGCATACTGCCACCACTGAGATGAGATGGGTGCTGGAGGAAACTCACCAGGCCCCCCGAGATTCCCGATCCCGTAGCAGTTCATTCTGAGATGAATGAACCTTGTCTCCAATTTTAAATCTTGGGGTTATATTAGGTTCTGTGTAATGCCTGGAGAGACATTTGAATTTGATTGATTTATTTTTGTGTTATGGTCCCAAGAGCACTGTATAATATCCTCAAAACAATTCTGTTTGCCATGTGAGGCCTGCCCAGAAAATATCCAGCCATATAACATGAAAAGTAGTGTTAACAGTGGCTGGGTACTTTTTAGACAGCCTTCATATTCTTGGACCACAAAGATTTCAATTCTCTTGTGAAAACAAAATTATTTCTTATCAATGAAAGTCACAAGGGACACCATTCTCGGTCTACTAACCAGTTGATATTGTTATCAAATAGTATCTTTAGCAAATAGCCAGTGACAAAGGGCATGAGGGATCTGAGAGGTAGACTGTGACATTTGCCTTTAAGAAATCTTTATCATAATTGAGAAGATAGGGCATGAAATTCAAAAGATTTCTATACCTACAAGATTTCCATAAATGTCAGCAGTAGCATATCAGACAATGTTACTTTGCAAATTGGGGGTTAAAGGATAGCAGTGTGGTCTAGGTGGTTGGTCCAGACTTCACAAGGCGGATATGTGCTACTCACTTAGACACCCAAGGATAAGCTGCCTCAGATTGATCAGAATGGAGGTACCGGTGTGTGAGAAATGGTGCAATGCCTTAGTCCAACCTTGAAGATAAAATAATGCTTTGTTTGCTGGAGAAAAAGTATACTATTTTATAGAGAATAAGAGGATCATGAAATAGTGGTATATAAATTTAAAGAGAACTTTTAATGACTGGATAATAATTTTAATTTTTTTCAAAGGAAGCGGGGCCATTGAAAACATTTGAAGTCTTTTGAGAAGTTTTGTAAGATTTATCTGCCCAGAAGTGATTGAAACACCTGAGTATATGGGTGGTAGCGGCTGGGAGAGAGGCAGACGGGGACAGTTCAGCGCCTTTCCTTACAGACTTATAAATGAGGTCCTGAGTGTTCAAATCAGAATGGTAGTAATAGAAAAGGATCAACATAATCCAGCTGTAGTGGATCGCCAGGTCGTTCTGACAGTTGCAACTCTCTCTGCTTTTACCTTCTTAACTAAGGGCCAACCATCTCACCGTACTTGTCCCCTTTAGCTTGCCACGTGAAAGAATTTGGGAAAAAGTTGTATAGGGTGTGAAATGGAGAAATGAACACTTGCTAGTTTCTTCCCTTAGAAAATTAGTCTTCATATCAGAGCCCTTTGAAAATTAGACCCAAACTGTGGGGTCTCTCACCTATACACAAGACTGCATACAATGGCCGAGGTTTACAGATGCTCTGAAACATGCTGATGGATGCTTACTCGAGTCCTGAGAGTGATGTTTGGTCTTTAATGATTTAGTGTGTGCAAAATCTGAGTGGCAGTTACAGCAAGTCTAGGTGGGAGTGACATTACAGTGTTTGCTTGTTCAGAGGGAAAGAAAATGGTGATAAAATGATGATAGTTGGGCTGGCAAAGATTTAAAGGAGGAGCATTTGGGAATAAGCTTCATTCCACTTAGACCCTTGAGACTCTGTGTTCTGATAAATCTAACATCTTAAAATGAGTCATATATTGCTAAGAATTTAACTGAAGGGTTAATTCTTAGTTGGGAAAGGAAACTGTTATGGAAAACAGAACAATTTCAGAAACAAGGCTGTCTCAAACAGATGCTTAAAGAGAATAGAACCGCCTTCAACCCATGTAATTTCCTTGAGTGATTTTTCAGGAGTACCATCCAAGAGCCACATCATTTCTTGTGGTGAGATAGGCAGAAAGTAACCAAGGCTTGACTCATCTTGCTTTTCTGGCTGAAAAGTTGTTCAGGGAATAATTGCTGCTTTCATTCTTAATTTGGTTGGATGGTCCTTTTCAGTCCTACTTCTCCATGTTATTCAGCACATGCTTATTGAGCATGTACTAAAAACCAGACATTGACCTCTAGATGAGATGACCAACCATCTGGTTTGCTCTGGGGAGGTATAGACCTTGGCTACTGATCCCGTGTAATTATTCTCAATGCCACTGGCTGCTTCCCAGAAGTGTTTTTTTTCTTTTCTTTCCTTCTTTCTTTCTTTCTTTCTTTCTTTCTTTCTTTCTTTCTTTCTTTCTTTCTTTCTTTCTTTCTTTATTTTTTTTAGATAGTGTCCCACTCTGTTACCCTGGATAGAATGCCCTGATGTCATTATAAGCTCACAGCAACCTCAAACTCCTGGGCTCAGGTGATCCTCTTGCCTCAGCCTCCTGAATAGCTAAGACTACAGGCACCAGCCACAACACCTGGCAAGTTTTTTTTCTATTTTAGTAGAGATGGGGTCTCACTCTTGCTTAAGCTGGTCTAGAATTCCTGAGCTCCAGCAATCCACCTGCGTTGGCCTCCCAGAGTGCTGGGATTACAGGCATGAGCTACCATGCCTGACCAGAAGTATCCTATTTTGAATAATAAAATGTGTGGTTACTCCAGCTTTAGACTGAGAAGATGTTACTTCAGGGAAAGTAAATTTTGTCTGACCAAATCTTTTCTACTGGGCTGTCCAGGCTATACCATGATGGTATTTTGAAGGTTACGTAAGCCTGGTGAAGAACAAAATCTTGTCTATTTTGTTCACCAGGACATCTCCTGAACCCAGCTTGTTATTGGAACATAGCAGGTACTCAGAAAGTGTTATGAATAAGTGAAGCATCTAAAATGCTTTTACCATGTACAAAATTGCTACCATTGTAGTTACACAAAAGATTAAGAACAGACTTGCCCTCCAGAGTAGGTTTAATTTGAAGAAAGTTCACACAACAAAAAATTATTTTAAAAGTTCAAAAACTTACTTTATCTGATTTTATATGAAGTTATGATTTGAATGGGCTTATTTTGCTTTTGAAATCAATTTTAAGTAAATAAAATGTAAAAGTGTTAGAATGTTTGCTTGGGTGGCCAGGTATTGTTGAAATAACCACGTAGAACGTTAGAGTTTCACTGTGGGGATGTTGCCAGGTAGGGATTAAATACCCATGACTGAAGGAATTGGTGGGCAGCTTCTTAGAACAGCGCCAGGCCCAAAGTATGTCTTTCCTCTCTCCCTTCTTCCCGTTTCTCAGGATTTTACTGTATATAGATATTATATTTTGAGGAGGGGACCTAGGGTATATGAGCCGTGTTCTTATTTTACACAGAAATCCATCAAGCTTGGTTATCTTGTTTCCCAGCCTCCAGAAGATTCGAAGCAGAAAGTTAGAAAGAAAGCTGTTAGAGTCAAACAGATTTATGGTAATGGGACAGATTGAAAAACCACAAAAAAGGAGGCTAGAGATTCAAAAAGCATCATTCCTGTAGCCACTGGGAAAGAGATAAAGGGCCTTGCACGCCCAGCAGCCCAGAAGGCCTCCTAGGTTACACCAGCTTGCCTCAGTTGTCAGTAACAGTGGCCCCAGGCAATCAAGAAAAGGTTAAAATAGGTTTATTGTGCTCTGTTCAATAAGGGGACATAGTTTATAATCCATTTCAGTGAAGCTGCTATTTCATTTGGGCTCTTGTGGTTGCAAGTAATAGAGGGTCCTAAGTACACCCTAAGAGAGGGAGGAGAGTGTGAGCCAGCAGCCAGAGTGCCTAGGGGCTGGAATTTGCAAGTGAAAAAAGTGAAAGAGGTCAGAAACTGCTCAGCCCACAGAGCTGGCTGCCTTCTTTCATGGGTTCTTGGTATCATTTTCTGTGAGCTGCCTCTGTTTCTTCCTGAGTCTGACATCTTGTCATCTGGGTTGCTATCACCACTTTGGGACCCTCTCGAGGCCCTCTTTCAGGGTGAACTTCTGTCCTCGTCTGTCTGAATGTTTCTGACAGAATTCCAGGAAGGGGAGCATGAGTTTTCTGGCTCATGGGTTCCCTCACGCTGGCAGAGCCCCGGTTTGCTGACTATCCAGTCATACCAGCTCTGAGTTTGTGGCCTGCTCCAGTTCTCAGATGCAGAGAACCAGTGGGTTTGGTTATCTGGCCTGATTCTGATAATCTACAAGCTGGTTTCACTAAGACTTGACCAAAGGCATTGCGGATAGATACCCAAACTAGTCCCAAACTAGATACATGTTTACCACCTGGGAGATTTAGCACAATGTCGTCCTCAGTATCTGCAAACTTTGCTTTAGGTAGTAACACATTCCATTAATATTCTACAAACAAAACCATACTATTTCTCTCTATATACTTTAGGTAAACTCAGAGTTTTAATAAAATATTAACGATTATGCATTTATATGTCTTTTTACCCTACCACAAGTTCTTTTCCCTCTAAGTATTGCAGAAGAATCTCTGCCTTCCTCCCTTGCTATATTACACACCCATACACATATTTCCAGAACCCTCTGTGAAATAGAGGGGTGGATGTGATTGACCCAGGGTCCTCATCACTGTCCCCTTCTCCTAATTCCTCACCCAGTCTCAATCAAACAGGGCCTGGTGCTATTTGCACCTGGGAAGGAAGGTCGCTGGGGAAAGTAAATTTTACTTCCCCTGACCATTGACGAATGGTCAATCTGACCTGTCAGAGTTGCTAGTCATGGCTTTGTCAATAAGCGCTGAGGACCAGGATTCACATCCCAACACAGCACATGCAGGGAACTATACTAGTGGCCTGGGCCCCTGAGCGCCAGCTCCCCTGTCACCCACTCATGGAACATGGACGAGGTGTAGCGTATTAAGGTGTAGTGTATGCTCAGGGGGTTCTAAGCTTAGATCACCAGCAAAGCTGGGGTAGAGAAACCAAAAGTTACCTGCAGAAAAATAATTTTTTTTTTTTAATATTTCAACTAAAACTCCAAAAGCCACCATATGGAGATGTTAGCACTTTGTTTTATACGTACAAGTAGCTGTGCGGTGGGGGATGGAGGGTGCCGTCATCTTTTCACTCCTTACAGACATTCAGCTCTTGGCCAACATTCACTGGGTGCTCACCATGTGCCAGGCACTCTTTTCAGCAACTCAAATATATAGTATCTGCTAATTTTGATGTTTGTGTCAAACTCCATGGAATAGGAGCCAATAATGCCATTTTACAGTTGAGGAAACACTGGCACAGACAGGTGAAATCAGTTGCCCAGGATCACAGCACCACTAAGTAGATAAGCTGGATTCCAACCCAGCCACGCTTAACTGCCCCGCAAAGGACCTGATTTGTGCCCGAGTCTTGCCATAACATAGGGAATGAAAGGCCACTGGCTGTTCTCGATTCAGTGAGAATCCCAGCGTCCTTTTCAAACTTTCTCATTGTGTACATACAGAAACCATTTCTCACAGGGACGGAGAGGTGTGCTTCTGGTCCTGTAGTCGGTTAGTGACAGAGTCAGATCTGATTGGGACATAGAAGGAGACTCTTGAGTAATGACATAAAGGCTCAGAAGTAGGTTCTCTGTGCCTTCGGGTGACAAGGGAGGATGATGAGAACAAAGGGTGCATAGTGAAGAGTGCTCAGATGAAAGGTGAGAAAACAAATTCATTGAAACACAGTGATGAAGGTTTCTGAGTTTTTCTGTATTTGAAAACAAAATAAATAAAATTAAATTAGAATTCTCTCTAAATCCGTATCAGTCATCTAAGCTTTACAAAATGAATCCAAATAAGCATAAGAATCAGGACAGCACTTAATGACTTAATAAAGAAATTGTAACTCTACCATATACATTAAATTCATAATGTATAGTTTAATAGTTAATGCTACATCAGGAAGAAACTCAGACGAATAAAACATGATGAAACACACTCGGAAGCAATTGCGCTATTGCAAAATGAATCATTTGAATAGTCCAGTGGTTCATATAGGAATTATAGCCTAGAGTCCATTGTTCATATAGGAATTGTTTGCCATGGTGCTCTGATTAACACCAGCCACTTGCCATGAAGATAGAAGTGTAAGACAATAAACTATGGAAATGCTTTTTTTTTCCTTCACAAGGATTGGAAATATTATGGTAAGCAAGAGTTCATGTCAAGGTCCATAAAAATGCTGGAAATGAAACTGAGTGTTACCTTCCAAGCTAACTGTTTGTTAATGCTTCCCTTGAAAGGCATGCAGAAGAATCAATAGCATACCCATAAAGGGTAAAAGTGATTACCAATAAATGCAAGCAATAACATTACAAATAAAAGTATTTTAGACAAGGTGAGGGTCAAGCGTTCTAGTTTATGTTAATACAGTAAGTTGATGAACTGTATAGTGACCACAGTCAATAGAAATGGAATTAATTTAACAATGTAATTATTTTTGCTTGTGATCATACAAAAAAAAGTCAGCTCTTAGCAGAACTGGGGAGAAAAATTGTCTCATTGCCAAAACATTTTTCTATCTTTCAGAATTGATTTTAGATACTTTTATGGTAGAATATACTATACCTATACACTTTGCTTTACTTGACAAAGTTATCCTCAGGTATTTTTGTGAGCACAAAGCCATACGCCTTCTCATTGAGTAAAAGGGGATTTTAATCTTTGCTTTCATAGACTTCAGTGCATCGTGCTATGAGGAACATAAGTTTTTGTAAAGTTGACTGAGGGTGTTGTAGAGATCTTTTGCTCCAAAATATGGTACATGTGAAAAAAATTCATAACCAAAAAAAAAAACTCCAGGATTTTCTCTCTTCATATATTTATTTTTAAACTTTAAAGATGGTGTTCTAAGAAGCCTCATTTTTCTTAGTAAAGCCATCATGGCTAGGGAAAGAACTGCTATGTGGACATAGCATGTCCTATACTTCCTGACCCCCAAATAAAGGAGGACTTGGATTATTTGAGGATGGATAATTAGTTCATTTCCTGCGTATGACTCCGTGACATGAGAATGAAGATTTCTAGTGATCGTCTAGCTACTAATTCTCTTTCAAGATGCAACAAGCAACTTCATTTCTGTGAGCACCAATGCTTCTGTAGTCGACCTGTCCATATTCTGGGGTTATATTCCTTAAGGCAGGGGGCCAGTTCACTGTCCCTCAGACCATTGGACGGCCAGACTCTGGGCCCCGGGATGAGTTGGCTGCTAAGCAGGATAGGCAGGGGCAGCAAAAACACCCAGCGGGCTGGATAAATGTCCTAGGCGGGCCGCATGTGGCCCGTGGGCTGTAATTTGAGGACGCCTGCCTTAAGGATTGGAATAGGTTCAGCATGAACTTAGGTTATTAGATGAGAGCAAAGCTGAGCCAGTTTATCATGATAGCCACAAAGCAAGATGTTAGAGAGGGAAAAATCTTATATGATAAATTCAGTCCCTAGTTGGCAGCACTTTAAATCCAGTTGCTGTACTTTCTCAAAATAACAGGGGGTTAGAGGCACAGAACGAAGGTGGCATCTATTCCTGAGACATTAAGATATCGTGTAGTTTAAAAGCTACTGGCCATTTTATTCAATTACTTTGGTCTGCAGAAATGCGTGCTTAATTAATAAAGCCGGCCCATAATCATTTATCTTGTAATGAGAACCTTTTATGGGCAGCCAGGAATGAAGATCAGACTTTGCCTTTCCAGTCGTGCCCGTCAAGTGGTACAGGAGGAGCGTGGTGATGGAGGGACGAGTAGATGCTGTGTGCTACATCATTTGCAGTTGTCATTAAACATCCACTTATCAATTATGTCACACTGAGGTTTATTAATGATGTACTTATCAAATATTCATTGTATGGCACTAACATTTAAAGAATGTGTTCCACGGAGCCTAATGGATCCGTGCTTTGACTGCCTGGGTTATTTAGTGAATTAATTCCAGAGAACAGTTTACAATACTCAAATCTGAGCTGATATGCCATGTTCTACAAGATCTTCGCTACTCTTTTATTTGGGGGTGGTTGATGTGTTTTGTTGATAGGGAGATGGTGGGTGTCTGTTGACAAGGAGAGGGTGGCCTTGCCCGTGCACACACTGGCACCAGTGCGTGCACATGTACCCAGAGGAAGGGTTCCCCCAAATTAGTCATTACTGTCATTCATTCCAAAAATGCTAGTTTTATTTTTATTTTTAGTCTTGTCATTACATTTGCCTAAGATGACTCAAATCAATCAGGGGATCTCTGGGCAGGTTTTACAGACACCTGCTGGGTCTTTCCTCTTGACATGTAAAACAGAATTGCTGCTCTTTCCCTTGTTCTTTGTGGAAAACACATTTCTGGTTTATATTAATTTAAATATATCGTAGGTGTCTGCTTATGAAAATATTTATCTGAGGATACAGCTTCAAGGATTTCTGGAGATTTTATCCTTAGGACTCAGGTTTTAGATTTAAGTGCATGATCAATGATATCCCAGCAGGCATGGAAATTAATGACAAACTATATTAATTTCATAATAATGCTAATTATTATTATCGCTGTTATTATCATCATGGTTTCAAGTAAATAGGTATTGTACTGCATTTGGCACCAGGTATATGTTGATGAATATTGCAAATTCCCCGTGCCTTTCATGTGAAATAGGTCAGCACACTGTTGTCTGAGATGGTAATGATGGAGAGTAGCCTCTTTCTCCAGCACAGGTGGAAGATACAGTAAAGGTTACTCAAATGCCAGGGATTCTAATGATAATTTTGTTATATATTAGGTGAACTGTTTGTACGTTACAGTTTAAATATATCTAATGATATTCTGGTGGAAAACATGAATCAGACTTTCATGGTTCATTTCGAATAGGCCCAATGCATGACATGGTTTTGAACTTATCTGTTGTTCAAAGATATCAACATTTCAGTAAATGAGAGGATATTGAACGCAACCAGGTTATAGCAGATGGTGGCATTTTGAATGATAGTCTATACAGACTACCTATGGATAGATTTCAGAGGCTCATAGACCTTCACTGGGCCTGGGAGCCCTCTGTTCGGACCCCTTCTGGCACAGGTTAGCTGTTTCAGAAAGTGTAGGTGACCAGCTGCACCCAGGAAAACTCTTATCTAAACCCAGTCTGAGGCCTTTCCAATGAATGGCACCACTTCCCAAGTGTGTTTTTCTCAGAGAGAATTTACTAGACTTTTTGTTTTTTTGGCCTTTTTTTTTTTAAAAAAAACTAGAACATCCTTCTGATTTGTATTGAAGGTAATAAATCCCCGTTCTCCTGCACTGTATGGAAAGGCAGCCCACGGAGGGCTTTTTGTACCAGCTTTTCATTTCTGCTGCTCTTTGTCACAAAAGGCTCTTCGCTTCTGTAGTTGAAATCATTTGTAATTATGAATTATGCTTTTAAAAAATTCATCAATGAAATCTTTGATTTAAAGAATCAGATGCCAGGAGGAAGGCAGAAGAGGAAAGACTGGGGTTTAATGCAGTGCAATAGAGAAATAGCAAAGTCACCCGGGAGAGGCGGCTCTCCTAGAGTGGGGTCTCGTCAGGCGGCAGGAAATTGAAGATACCACACTCAGTTGTATTCTGGAATTTATTATCCAGTTTTAGTTGATGTAGGAGTACACAGAAAATAACTATGCGATATATATATATATATATACACACACACATATGTATATACGGATATATTTTGAGCCATTATCCTTTTTTATTTCAGATTAGTACGAGGGTATGTGCGATTAGGTTACACTGTGCATTTAGGTTACACTGTTTGCATGTGTTAGGTAAAGTCCAAGTTGCAGTTGAGCCCCTCACCCAGGAGGTGGTACACACGCCCCGACATTGTACCAGTTAGGCGAGAGCTTACCACACCCCTGCTCTCTCCCTCCTCCCCATTACTCGAATTTAAAAGTGTTTTTCTCTCGTGTGGGTGTGTAGTTGTTCACCTACTAGTTTCATATGGAGTATATGAGATGCTTGCTTTTCCATTCCTGTGGCACATCACTTAGGACGATGTTCTCCAAACCCTTCCAGGTACTTTGCGCCCTATATAAAACATTTATCATGTATTAAGTAGGTCTGCTTTACAAAGTTTGGAGATAATGGGCAGAGGTGATCATGAACACACTGCACATATTTTTCAATATTCAGACTTCTTTGACTCTTTTTTTTTTTGCAGTTTTTTGCCGCGCCTGGGCTTGAACCCGCCACCTCTGGCATATGGGGCTGACGCCCTACTCCTTTGAGCCACAGGTGCCGCCCCATTCTTTCACTATTTTTTATCATTGCTATTTTTAATTCTGACTTACTATACCAAGAATTTTACTTTAGTATCATAAATGTGCCCATACCTACTAATAACATCTTTAGAGTAAGTGTTAGTAAATGGTAAATAAAAGAGGTCTAAGTTAAATATATAGTTAAGATGGTGAGAACACAAAGAAAAGTGAACACATATTTTTAAATGTGGTGTTTGATAGTTTGCTTCCTTATTCAAAATCTCCAGCTAGTTCCAGCTCACATGACCTATTTCATTCACTCGGAGGTAAGTAGGACCATATGCATGTATTTAATATTATGTTATCATTCAAGTTCCAGGTAAGCTGTCACTAGGAAATTGAGGCTATTGTCTCAAAGATCTTGCCCACCTTCAAATTCTCATTGATCAATTAACCAAAAAATAATAACAAACAATCAGAAATGACTCAGACCAAAGTGGGTCTGTCCTGGCTCCAAAAGCTCATTTCTAGGGTTTGGGGACTGATGTGTTCAGTCCTGCGTGAGCTTTGGATGCTGCCATATCGTGTTACTGATTGAGACAAGTCCTGCATCATCACATAGATATCTATCTTTGATGTCCTTAGTGGCCCAGATCTTGGCCAACCCTTGGTATTCTCCCTAGCAAACCCCAGGGTTTCTTTCTGCTTCACAGCCCATGTCAGCAGAGATCCTCTGACCTGGGGACATACTGCAGCCGCTGCTCCTGGGACCCCTCTACCATGCTCTGCCCTGATAGCAGTTTCTCCCATGATTCCCCAGCCTTCTTATTGAGCCAGGGTCACCAACCTAATGTCTGTTGTGTATATTATTTCAAGAGACTCTGACCTTCCTTGAATATGTGCCTTAGTTAGGGGTGCTCTGTGCCCTATTCTGCATCATTAGCTCTTAGAAGAGATTGGATTTCCTTCCAAATAGAACCTCCTATTCCTTGTGAGCAATGGAAATACCAGAGAAACAGAAAATGTCTGTGAGTTTGTCTCTTATACCCTCTTCCTTTCCCTACTCCTCTCCTACTCCTAACGAGAGTTTGCTTTCTGACCTAAACTTACATAATTTAATGCTATAACACCCGTCATTCATTTAGAATAAAGAGAATATTTTTTCTGCTCTACCCCTTGATATAGAAGATGCTTGCATGAAACTGTCAGTTGCCTCTCATTACATAGTCTTCACTGTAACAGGCAATGGGTTACATACAGTTTTTCAAAATATTGTCTTTTAAGAAACTGAGAATATTTTGGCGTTAGGTTAACCTAGTAGGCTCTTACCCCTGGAAGGGGGAGAGAATGTTATAAAAATAAAAAAAAAAGTTTGTCTCTTACTATTGGTTTTGGCTAGAATGATTGTGTTGTTTAAGCTTAAAAATTATAAGGGATAATATAGAAGGGCCCTCTTCTATGCTGGGCCATGCAGTTTGCACACTGATAGATGTGGCTTAGCTGTCAGCCTCAAAGCAACCGATATATTAATCCTAATCTTCTCTTACTCTGTAGTTACAGAACATTCATGATATTAAGTCCTATAGCAGCCGCTACCCACAGCCTTCCCCCTTCTCACTAGACGTTCTTACCCACACACAGCTTGCTGGTACGGTGCTAAGGTGGGACAATCCAACTTGTCCTCTTTAAATCCCACTTCTTGCTCTAGAGCACTGGTTCTCAACCTTCCTAATGCTGCGGCCCTTTCATACAGTTCCTGTGGGTCGCCACCCACACGTTGAGAACTGCTGCTCTACATAGTGGTTCATTTCTGTTCCTTTGTACATCAAGACTTTTTAAAGCAGCCAGGTGTGGTGGCTCATGCAATCCTAGCACTCTGGGAGGCCGAGGGGAGTGGATTATCTGAGCTCAGAAGTTCAAGACTAGCCTGAGCAGGAGTGAGACCCTGTCTGTAAAAAAAAAAGAAAGAAAGAAAGAAAAGAAGAAGGACTAAAAATAGAAAAACTAGCCAGGCATTGTGGCAGGTACCTGTAGTCCCAGCTACTGAGGAGGGTGAGGCAAGAAGATCCCTTGAGCCCAAGAGTTTGAGGTTGCTGTGAGTTATGACAACACAACGCTCTACCCAAAGTGAGACTCTATCTCAGAAAACAACAACTTTTAAAGTGTTTAATATTGCCTTTTCTCATTTCAGTGTCAGTCAGGCTTTTGCCCCACTCCTAATAAGCTCTCCAGTGACCCCCATGTGGCTGAATCAGCGCTCCAGTCTTGTGCTTTTAGCTGGCGTCTCCACAGCATTTCATGCGGCTATCTCTCTTCTCTTAGTGCTTTCTTCACTTGGCTTCCAAGGTTCCAAATTCTTCTGGTCCTCCTCCCTCAACACTAGGCATAACGACATGGATTTGTGTGTCCTGAGAAGGTGTGTCATTAGGACATTTTGTCATCTATGAATATGGAAGAGGATACTTCCACAAACCTGGAAGGCCTAGCCTCTGGCATGCCTGGGCTGTGTCCATTGTCCCCAGGCTACAAATCCTTGTGGCATGTGCCTGTACTGAAGAGTGTAGGCAGTTGTAACACAGTGGCAGCTATTCATTTATCTAAATATAGAAAAGGCACAGTAAAACTTGATACAAAAGATAAAAAATGGTACACTTGCATAGGACATCTGCTGTGAATGGCCTGCAAGTTGCTGTGGGTGAGTCAGGGAGGAGGTGCCTGTGGAGGTGATTTAGTCCTCATGGCTTCCCTGCTTGCTCAGTGGATCCTTTTCTGGACTTGCAACTTTAATTTCTATTACATGATTAATGGTTTGTTGGTAACTTTGTATTTTTTATGTGCATATGTTTGGCTGGCTTAACCATAATACATTATCAGCCTATTGAATGCAGGGATGTTCTATTTATTTAATTTCCTTCTTCCCCTGAGACCCTTACTTCTCTTCCCTTCAAACAGAATGTTCGCCATATATGCTTACTGAATTCATCCCAAGTAGGGAGACACTTTTTTATATACACTTCTTTTGAATGGGAAGATGAAAGCATCAGTGAGTGGAGCGATTTATCAAAAGCCATGTAGCTGGGCATGGAACCAGAACACCCAACTTCAGTGCTTAGGATCTGAAGCGTGTGGTTTGGTCCCCTGCATCCATAAGAAAAATATACAGATGTCAGCCGCAGATGAATTTTAATAGAAGAGGTGGAACTAAGCTCTCTGTGCAAAGAGCTGAGTCTTACAGAATTAAGGCGGGCATATCCATTAGGAGCTAAAGATTGGTGAGTTTTCTCTCAGATCTGCATGGAGAATGGGAAACAACACAAAGCTGTGGTTTTTAATTTGCAATTATCTGCTCTACACACCCAACAGGTGGAAATATAGATTCCCGAACATTAGCAGTTGCTCAGATCTGCGCTGCCTGTTCTAAAACTTTGAAGGCAAAACATCACTTTCAACTTGATGTTTGAAACCACAGGAAGGCTTTCTGCAGGCAGTTAGCAGTACCTGTTTGTTTTGTTGTTGTTGTTTTTTTTTTCAGTCCTACCCATGGAAATTTCCCTTCCTATCCTTACATTTACTGTGTAAAAGGACGTTTTCCTTGAGCAAGAGAAAACCTGTCTTATAGTTGACGTTTTTGTACAGAATGGTGGCATTATAGATGGGGGCTACTAGCATCTTTCTTCCTATCTCTTCTTGCTTAATCACCCCGGATGAATATATAGAAATCTCTGTACTTCTAAGAGAAGATATCTTTAGTTTAAAGATTAATTCAACAACAAGGGATTACTTTGTAGAGCTAGGGTGAGCAACTGTCTCAGTTTGCTCCCCAGAACTGGGGAGGGTTCTGGGACACAGGACAGCCAGGGCTTAATGGACCAGGAAGTGGAATAAATACAGGAAAGAGCTGGTCATGCTGTTCAGGTCACTCTGCCAAGCTTTTGGCAACTTCAGCCTAGGACTCCCTGTTTAGTAACTATTAGAAATTGCTAAATATTTTGAATTGGTCTGCCTTCAAGAGGCAGTATCTTCTCCAAAAGTTGTTGATGGGGTGGGGGGTTCCCAAAGATTGATACAAGTAACTCCCAGACAAGGAATACATGTCTGTTGCTGACTTCTTCCTTGTTTTTCTTGGATAAATCTCTCTTTCATGTTTCAGAGCCAAAAGGACCATTTACCAGCAGGTGTAACCCGCCTTCCCATGACCCTTTCTTCCCTGAGTCTCAGAGTCATGAGAGGCACAATTGCCACCTCTCCACGGCTGCCTAAAGTTTTGCGGAGCTGCCTCAGGGACTTGGGCAGCACAATAGGTCCCAAGGAGGCTGCAGCCCCTTGTTCTGTTGAAGCAGCATCTGTTGAAGGCCTTTTGCCTAAAATAATTCAATTCAGTTCAGTCCTAGATCTATAGCTTAGCCCTTTTAATCCCCCAGCTCCATTGTACAAGGCATGTCTTGAAAAGAAGAGTACTTGTATTCTTCACTTTTTCTTGTCTAGTTAATGCTGAAATGTCTTACCTAAAGCCTGTCACATACGCCTGGTCACACTAACGATGGTAGCCCCATGACCAGCCTAAATTTACGTAGCTCATGCTGGCTTTCCCTGAACTTGGCACAACAATATTTCTTTTCATGCTTGTGTGGACACAGGTAAAACAACTATGGTACTATACATGCTACCCACTGACAAATGATAAAGCGTGCTTACTTCTTCAAGCCCAGTTGAGCTGGGTGGTGATAAAAATTAGTTCAATGCTGCTTGATAAATTACATTACCAGCATGGATTATTGAATTGTCTTTTCTTTCTATTTGATATTCAGATGGCTTCATAGTTGAAGTCAATACCTACAGCTTTCGAGAAGCTGGATGAGTGACTGGTTGCAAGTCTTTCAGCTACAAGCCCTCTATGAGCTACACTGCTTCATAGAACTTCTGTCTGGCCTCGTCCCATGCTCCTCAAATAGGGATGTGCAGCAGGGGGGCCTTGAGGATGCTGGATAATAGTCCATGGTTGATCTAACATAAAAATAGCAGGATAGCTTAATGAGCACATTATTTTTATGTTAAATCGACCATGCACATATTATGAAATAAAATGAAAATTCACATAAAAGTGGAATATAACGCAGGAAACGTCAAAGAACATTTAGCCTCATGGGGAGTTCTCTGCTTGCCCATTCTACCTTCTCTGGGGTTTATAGGAGGGGGATACTTCAGGATATTTGTTTAGGAGGGTGCCTCAGGGAAAAAGTTTAAGAATCAATGGTTTTCATTCAATTCTACCTCTTACACACAGATGCCACACTCTGTACTTCTCAAAGTTTTGCTGACCTTAATTGAACCCATAGTATTTCTCCCCTCTATGATAGCAATATTAGCTGTTTCACCAAAGTAATGGTCAGTGATGACTTCTTCTCATGGCTCAGGCTGAAATGAGACACTTAGCCTTTTGCACGCTTCAAATTAGAACACGATGTACAATGAGCCTTCTGAGATTCCACACTAAAATGAAAATGTATCTAATATTTATGGAATACTCACTCTATGCCAAACATTTAGCTAAGAATGCCACATAACTTTGTTATGACTGCTGTAAACTGCCTTCATTATTATCCTAATTTTGAAGATGAAAAAGACAGTCTTGGCAATCATAATCAGCTCACCCAATATTATATAGGTAGTAACCAGCTGAACTGGAATTTCAAAAGTTAGGCTGAGCCCACGTTCCCAATCATTCTTCATGTGATCCTTCCTGCCATAGAAGTATTTCAAGTACAGTTCCTCTAGAGCAGCTGCTGAATGATAAGCCCTATTGCTTTGATGATAATTTTTTTTTTTGAGACAGAGTCTCATATTGTTGCCCTTGGTAGTAGCGCCGTG
Organism: Galagoides demidoff; assembly: GCA_963574575.1. Taxonomy (NCBI): domain Eukaryota; kingdom Metazoa; phylum Chordata; class Mammalia; order Primates; family Galagidae; genus Galagoides; species Galagoides demidoff. The sequence goes on from CAUYQV010180593.1 coordinate 56,469, forward strand.
GCATCATAGCTCAGAGCAACCTCAAACTCTTGGGCTTAAGCAATTCTCTTGCCTTAGCCTCTCATTAGCTGGGACTACAGGCACCTGCTACAATGCCTGGCTATTTTTTTGTTGAGGTTGGCCCAGGACAGGTTTGAGCCCGCTAGCCTCCGTGTATGTGGCTGGCACTGTTACCACTGTGCTATAGGTGCCAAGCTTTTGATGATAATTTTACACACATAAGTATTTGTCACAAATCATTTAAGTAATGCAGTTATACTCATTCATTCAACAAAGATTTTTGCATCCTTACTACATGCCAGAGTCTTCAAAATGCAGATGGGATTAAGGAACGATCTCTTAGACTAGCTCAAAGCCTCGTGGTAGAGATAGACATAGAAAGAAAGTAGAAAACAACCAAGTAATGCCAGGATGAAACAGAGGCTATAACCCAGGAATACTTTACCACAGGGATTTAGAATTGATATGGGAATTTGAGATGATGTGCCAACCATAAAAAAATAGGTCTCAAAAAGAAATGATGATAGTATAAAACACACAGCAGAGATGAGGATGAAAGTATAATAAATCTCTGGTGAATCTTTCAAACTCACTTGATAATTTTGTTGGCCCCTTTGGAAACATTTAATTGCTAATTCTTATTAGTTTCTGCAATCAATTTCATTGGCCAACCTCATGCCTTCAAGCAAAACTTCAAGTTGCATTTGTTTCTCATTAATTTCTTTTGTTTCCTTAATGGCCAATTTGAAGGTTTATTAATAGTTAATATCTTTAGCAATGTAAACATTTGCATTAATAAAGCTGATGGGAAATTACCAGCCTCACCATTCACTGCTGTGGTCAAGTGCTAAGAGAGATAAACAGTAGTAGGATTGGGCGGAGCTAATCCTCAGCAAACCAATCATATCCTTCCAATTGTCTTATTTTCCCGTGATTGCCATCTGCCCATCTATTTCAAAACTCATAGAATATTTTGGTAGTTTTTTTTTTTTTTGTTAAGATACTATTTTTTAAATTTTTTTTATTAAGTCATTCATACATAACGACATGAAACTCAAACAAGTAGTCTGTGACTATTATGAACTTTTGACAATTGACTTTTTTTTGTAAACTGACCACAATAAGCTACCTGATATATGCTGAATTTAGACTTTTATTCATCACTGGAAAGCATTTTTAAGCTATTTCCTAATGGTATTGCTATTAGCCAACAGCTTAGGCAACATAACCATCTTTGCTTATAGGGAAGTATTTATTTATTTACCCAGTTTAAATGTTCAGATATATTTTAAAAGAGTGAGTGGAAAATGGGGGGCTGCTACTGGTGGTAAGGAATACAGCCTCATAAATTTGGATAATTACAGAAATAATTAAGTTTGACCAAAACAATGGTGAAATTCTTGCTTGGACTGGATGCAGCCTAACTTTGGTCAGTGTATTAATCACTATGCTATTTGCTATAACAAAATCTCAATAAAGGTTTTTAATTATTCACGTTACTATGAAATGAGTCAACAGGACTTGCTTTGTTCTATACAGTGATTCAGGGATCCAGGCATTGTCCTTCTAGTGGTCCTGCACATTGAGGGCCTCACAGTCCTCCATTAGATCCCTTGCCTCCAGTAGGCAGGCAGATGAGAAGTGAAAGAGCAGGTGGAGAAGGGGAACACTTGGGAGATTTGGGGGGAAAGGTCTGGAAGCACCCCACATCACATTTGCTCACATTCTTTGGGCAGATTTTCACCCCACATCACATTTGCTCACATTCTTTGGGCAGATTTTCACCTCTTCATGACAGAGGTGCCTAGGAAATACAACCTGGTCTTATGCTGAAGAGAGAAAGGAAATAGGACTTGATGATCACACCACATTGCCTCTGTCAAATGTGTTTTTGATTGTGAAGAAACAAAAGAAGATCAAAGAACTTGTATAAAATCTTGGGAATAAATGAGTAAAATTATATTTAAGAGGGAGATACAGCCAGAAGTTTGATGGTGGTTGGCACTGTTTCTCCTTTCCTTCTTCCCCAGCTCAGTTACATGTAAGTCTGGTCTGGATTTATGCAAACACATACAAAAGTAGATTTTTAAAAGGACTGTAACTGCCTGCCCCCTTGCAGAAACTGGGTTCCAGAGCATTTAAAGAGGAGATATAAATTGTGAACATTTTCCCTGCAAGATGTAGAATGTACTGGACAGCATCCAGCTTTCTGTCCAATATCCTAGATTTTTCTATTGTAAAGCTCTGGTAACACTGAGGAGGAAATCTACATCTTCTTAACATAGTTACTCTACCCTGGGATCCATCAAGGGGAGTCTGCTGGAGTAATGTGCAGAGAGAGGCAGGAGTGGAAACAGAGTCCCAGGGTAGAAAGTGTTTTTCATCAGGGTTCCCGAAGACTCAGCCAATGGCAGACTTCCAAACACGTACGTCAGAAACCTCAGTGATTTCCTGTACAAGTGTCGCTATGTGTTTGCTACATCTCAACACACACAATAAACATTCCCCAGTTGGGGACAAGCTCTCACATTCCCTGACAGGTTTAAAACAATACGAAGCCATGAATCATCTGTTGATCTTTTTAGCCCACTTATTGTCTCTAGAATTAGATGCTGAGTCCTAGCGGGCAGGGGCTGTAACCTTCAAATCAAATTTTCTGTCACAAACGCAGTAACCACTAAAGAACTGCCCATTTGCAGTAACAGACAGGCAGACTCTTCAGTAAGACACTTAAAAAGAAGGATCTCCACCTAATGCTGACCTCCCAGGGCTGAGGCAATCTTGTCTTTGTCTGGGGCAAAGGGTTATGTGGTTCCTGCTCTAGTAACTATTCACATACTGAGTTCAGAGTGTCGGCGCCTCTGCTGGCTGATTTCTCCTTTGATATGTAAAAGAAAACACATGCAAGATCTTTTTCACCACTGAGTGTCATTACTGAGGGTTATCCTTTATGCTTCAGCATTTTGATTAGACTAAACAAATCATCTATGAAAGAATACATTCTATCGACCTAGGCAGAAATTATTCTCCGTAAGAAATTCACTTCAGCACTAACCCACTGACTCTGGGTTATAATGGTAACTTAAAATATATATCTAAGCCCACAGTCCTGCATGAGGGACAAGAAATTACACAGAGCAGTGTTTTGCAATCTTTTTAAAAATCTCACAGCACACTTGAACCTGTAGTTAAAGTTTCTGCAATGCATTTAAATTATGTTGATCCTTGCCCGCCCCCCCCAAAAAAAAGAATAAAAAAAAGCACTTACTGTGCTTTGAACTTTTAATTATCTTCAAAATTTTCACCGCACACCTTAGAGCCTCTCATGGCACCCCAGTGTGCCGAGGCACACCAGTTGAAAATCACTGATATGAAGGTAAAGGCTGTAAACCTGTAGTAAATATATATCAGGGTAATGACCAAGAAGCCGTCCTCTTCTCACACGTTCTTCTCATCTCAGTAATCAGATGAGTTCTACAGGACCTTTTTTTAATCATGGAAAGGACTAATGAACAATTGGCATTTTCACAGGTTTTGAAATACTTTGCGTGACCTGGCTGAACCTTGAATTTTCATTATTGTTTCTCCCATATGGAAATGTTGGCAGTTCTGTTTCACATGAAGGACAGAGAACTGAAAAGAAGTCTGTGAAGTCCACTGTCACTGCTGAAGAATGACCTCATTGCTTCCTGAGGCCGCGAGGATGGAGGGCTGGGTCTCCGAGTAGCCCTCTGAAAGTTGCCCGGTCTGGGGCTACTAGACCTGAGTTGGGTTACACAAAGCATCTCAAAGTCTTTACTCACTAGATTTTTCATCCACACCATTTCCTGACTTTGTGCTGTGCTATGTGGATGGAGCTTTGAACAAGAATGGATTTTGAGCCCACTAGAGAAATATCAAGCTTATTTTTAGTCACCTGTTGTTTAAAATCCACTCTATGGTTCAGAAGCTCATGGTTTAGCAGAAAGGACGCTGATGTGGGAGCCAGAACAGGTGACCTCTGAGCCCTGCTTCTAGCCGCATGGTTGTCCCCAGCCATTCACTGATAGCGTTCTGAGAGCTTACTTGTTAGAGAAAAAGCAGGACCAAGTGGCTTCTCTGTTTAAAACGCTACAATTCAATGATGATGATACTGGTCTCCGAACTTAGTCCCACATGATTGAGAGATTCAGCAAGTCAATTGGCATCTCCAGTAATCCATTGCCTTCTTTCATTTCTAACTCAAGGCCACTTTCTTTCATGGCCTTCGTTTCACTTCTCCTCAGGGTAATTGACCATGGCGTGAACTCAATCCCTCCCATCCCTGAGTTACCACTGAATCAGGGATTGTAGAATGTTCACCAAAATTCCTTCCACCTTCCTCTTCTGATGTTCATCTCAGTAGCAGCCATGACATTGAACTCAGCTTACAAGCCACATTTTTAAAAATCAAATGATATTAATGCTGCTAAGAACTTTGCAGTATCTCTAAAGACTTTTTGGATTAATTATAGTGTACTTTTGGGAGGGCCAGCAAATGCAACCCAGCCTTAAACTACATGGACAAATTAAGCAGGAGAGAAATCACTTCAACTTTCTATACTTAAATTATAATGGCCTTGTCAGAGGAGGGAGGGGAAGCATTTCACACACAGTAGCATTAGCACTCTACTAAAGGTAGAGAGGAGGAGAAAGAAGCTATCATTGTGGCTGAGAGGTTAGAGGTCTTGTAAGACTCATTAAGAGAAAGTTAAAAAGAAAGAATCCAAGATTCCAAATTAACCAACTTTTTATGCTTCCCCTCTGCCTTCGTCAAGGCTCATTTGCTGATTTCAAGCCTGTCAGAGGCATCAATTGAAGGCTTGAAGCGCGAGACAGTAATGGATTTTAATGGCAGGCCACGTGGCCTTTCAACCTTGTCTGTATTCTATCTGATGATGAAAGCAGAAACTTCTGTCACCAAATGAACTCACTGAGGCTGTAACATCCCCTGTCCCTGTAACCGCAGAGGCCTCAGCCTCTGTTCATATAAAGCCACAGAATTTTATCAGTGAGGAAGCAGAGATCTAGAGAAGTGAATTCTCCAAAACTAAAGGGTTTGATAGCAAAAGACCCAAGAAAAGAACGTAGATCTCTGCCCCCTCTGGTTCCCAGTGCATCACTATACTTTCCAGCCTCTGAGAGCCAAGGGAATGGACTTTCTAATTGTTTTATGGAGGACCATGAAATAGGCCTTATAACGGTTTCTCAATGAACTTCATTTGGTATTTAAAATTCTTCTCATTCCCTGATTTGGTATCTGTCAAATATTTAGGAAAATAAATCACTCTTCTGATAATATTTATTCTTGGGACTTCTTTGAGTTTATGAGAGAACCGACCATAATTTCAGCCATCCCGATCTGAACGGCCCACTTCTACGGGGAAGGGAAGAGCCTGAGGTCTCATCATTGAAATTCTGAGCGGAAACCCGGCAAATGCTTCCATTCTCCATATTTTACCTTCTTTGTATCTAGAGATAGATGATACTTAAGTGACTTTATGGGGATTTTTTTTATGCCCTTTCTATTAACTTCCAGATGGAAAATATAGTGTTTTGAAAACACTCAAATTCAGTAGGCACCATCAGGGTAACGCTAATATGAAAATAACTGCTTGGAAGGAAATGAGCACAGAGCTCCAATCGTGGCAGAAAATAATGTGTGCAATGTGGATAATAAATAATACCATTAAATCCTTGTATCATTCCTGCTTTCTGTCAAGATAAAAAATGTGATATTTATTGCTAGGCCTGTAATTACTTTTATGCTTGAAACAGGAAGAAACAGGGTTGGTGATATAGGTATGGGTATTCGTCAATGCTTTTTTTTTTGGTGGGGGTAAGGGTGGGGCAAGTTTTCATTTAAAGAAAAAAAGGGTTCCGCTCATCGGCATCTCCTTTCTACCAACCTCCCCAAACAAAAAGGGTTTAGCCATTTCAGCCATGGAAGAGATTGATTCTCTGTCATCCCTTTCTGGGGTGTGTGTTGTGGAGGTTATTGAAGAAGGACAAGGGAAGGAAGGCGGAACAGGGACGGATTATTCATTTAAGGTAATAATTCTGGATTTCCGCAAACAATGCATTTTGGTCTAGTTAGCCAGGTTACTTGCTATTACCACAGCAACTTAGATCTTGATTTCAATTAGGATTTCAGCCTTCCTGTGTTTCCATCCCAGCTCTCCCCCACCTTCTATTACCTCCTAGGCTTTAAAGGAAGTCACTAGGAGTGATTTCACCAAGATGATTAGTTCTTTTCCAAATTGCAGCTGCATGCGCTATTTTGGAAAGAACTTTGATATCCTCTTCAAACCTTTGAATCCTAATACACCTGAATCAAAGCTCCGGAGTTGGATACAACCCACGGTCTCACTAAAGTCAGCCTCTCTACCTACAGCAGGGGCTCACGGAAAATCAGAATCTCTCCTCTGTGAGGTCCAAGGCTAAAAATAAGATACTCGTAGCTTCAGCACCTGAGGGCTTAAATCCCATTTTGCATTCTGTAATGCGGCCGCGTTGTCTTTTTACCCTTTGTTCTATTTCATTTCTGACAGAAACCAGTTGAAGTTTTATTTGAAATCATGTGGTTGTCGGCATGATGAACCTCAGATTTAGATTTGTGATTGTCTGGTGTGTCTGTGTGTGTTTGTGTGTGCATTTGTGTGAGTGTTTAATTAAACTGATGTGAAATGTTGTCTGAGCCGAAGGCAGTAATTTTTCTTTTACTCATTGAATGTCGCGCAGATTATAGCAAGCTTCTCATTTGTATAATCTGTCATGTAATACCACTGCCTTTTAAGCATGCTGGTTTAGTCAAAAGCATTCATTTAGATGGGAATAAGAGTTTAATTACACTCTTTCACCTTTACACATTGGGGCACTAAATGCAGAATCCCTGGGAGATGGCACTGACTGAGCGAGAGGATTCCCCTCCTTGTTGCAGGCTGCTTCCATTAGCTGCGTGTGACTTTGGACATGTCTATTCCTGTAGTAGTCAGGGCAGCCTAAATGCTTCAGGAAAACCTCTAGGTTGGCTTTTACTTCTCATTCGAGTAAGACTTAAATTCACGTAGTACAATGAGGCATATGCTCCCTGTAGCATGAGCGTGAGAATCCTGCAGAATCTCACTTAGGAATGCTTTGGAGAAATAATACGGACTAAGTTGAAAGTATAGTATTGCAAAAATCTCTCTTCTGTTTTAGTTATGTGCAACTAAAACCCAATTTTAATCAGTTTAAGGAGAACAGAGGGCATATGAACCACCGCTACCCCAGGCGGTCTGAGCAACCCCCAGTCCTGGGAAAGATCATTTGCATCTCAGCCTCGGGAACCAAGACCATGACTTTGAGATTTTCTGGCTCTGGATCCTCTCTCTGCTGGGTTCATTATCTCTCACTGTGAATCAGCTTATAACACTACGTTATGTGGAGACAGGGTGGCTGATGCCTCAATTTATGTATTATAAATCCTCTCTTCTATAAAGGTCTGGCTGGACTGCGGGAGCCACCATTCTGCAAATCCGTGAGGAGGTTGGATGCTGGCACGGCTGCACCGGGTGCGCCACAAACAACCATCAGCGGCAGCCCCGGCCAAGGCTCCCCCTGCCGTTGTGTAACGGCTGTTGTAGGAGTTATGCCAGTGGAGAAGAGAGTCGCGTCTTTTGCTTTTCCCCATATGAATGACCTTCTTCTCGATTGAATGCCAGAGGTACCGAGTGAGGAAATTGCCAGAATCAAAATAGAGTCACTTATATCAAACTTTGTTAAAATAGAGCCAGGGACAGCTAGGAAGGGACGGCCCTCGTGCATGCCTTGTCTAATAATAGGAACTATCACGAGAAATGTTTCCGAAGAGCACCTTATGTTAGGAGTCGCACAAGGACAGCTAGCTAGCAATACAAGGACAGTTAGCCACTTACTGGACACACTGCCTCACAAACCCAGCCCCAAACTGCAAGGGCCATCCACTAACTCCAGAATCACACGTCCTAGGAGCTGTTACCTGCCACTCACCGGTCAGGACTCAGCCCTTGTGAGACACTGCCAGTGCCATTCACTTCTCTTTCCAAATAGCTTGTGTAACCTCCGCTTTTCCCATAAACCCCAACATTTGTCTTTGTTCTTCAGACATTCTGGAGGTCACCTTGGTTTGTAGGTATAACCCAGATTGCAATCCTACCTTTTATATATTTTTTCCAAAGGAAATATTCTTATTTAAGGATTTGTTTCTACGTTATTTTTATATTGACACCAGTACCCTATAATTGTGTCCTCATTAGGAAATATTCTATGCCGATAATGCTATGAACATTTTTCTTCCTCTCTTATCTCTAACTTTATTTTCTTTGTCTTAGCTCCTCACAACCACCTTCTCTGCCAGGCTAATCTGAAAATTAATGCCTACTGCAGGGTTATGACTAATCACGATTTAAGGAGTTAATCCTCTCATGGGTACACTTTCACCCAGGCCTCCAGCGTCCTTAAGTAGGAGGAATGTTCTGTTTATGAGGCATTTGTTGATGGAAGGCATGGTACTAAAAAATGAGGATAGTGCAAAGTTAACTGGGATATTCTACTCTGGTGTGGGAATGAAACTTGCCCCCTGCATAGATTGCTAAGAAGTTTACTTTTGCCACCCAGAAGGTGTTATCCTTGGATAAGTTACCTTACTTATTTTTAAACGTTGTTCTCTTTATTCCAAAATAGTGAGAATAATAATGACTACCTCAAAGGCTTGTTAGAATTGCACGTAGACATACATACAATATATAGTTGTACAGTAACTGAGTCATTATGAAGATCCAATACTTCTTACCTTTTAAAGACTAAAGCACACATCCAGGGTCTTTGTTAAGAGGATGAATTTAATCTGTCTTTTGAAACCACATATTTAGGGTAACCTAAAGATGGTATTGCCTGGCAAAAGAAATGGCAGTCACCACCAAGGACCCATGTCACCATCTTGAAGAACACAATTTGGCACGGTGTTCATAGGCCTTCGGTATTTAATTTGAAATATTCATCTGTAGGTTCCCATTTATTTATGCAGCTTTGTAGAATGGATCTGAACCCTGTAAGGTACTAGGACACCCACAAAATCTCTGCTGTGTATCAAGCTGCCTGCCTCCCCCTCCTCCCTTCTTCCTTCTCTCTCTGTGTCTCCCCGAGTTTTCTTTCAAGTGGTGCTCTCTTCCTCACACGCTCATTCCGAAATTATGGTTGTTAACTAATCCATTCAAGTACAATTTGAGGACAAATGCAGACAACACTTTCTGTTAAATTTGATCTTTTCTGCACCAACATGGCTAGAATAAAATCAATAAGGAAAATGAAGACCTCCCACACTGATGCGAATCTCTGAAGACAATCTTTTTTCTCACTTGGGTTCTGAGCTCTGTTTTAACTATACTGAAGGAAATATCTCACAGAATACTTTCACTGTAAGAGCTGTGCTTTTTCTTCATAGGTAGCAAACCATTTTCTGAGAACAGACCCCCCCAGCCAAGAGCGAATGCTAATAACATTTATGAAATGCCAGCTCTGTGTTAGATACTCTCAGTCTCGCTACAACACAGTGAAATTTATTATTCACTCCTAAGACTCAGAATTATGAAGGAATTTGCCGAAAGTTGCACAACCAGTGGAAGCGGAGATTTGGACCTGGGTTAGCCAAGATCTGAAGGCCTTTCTCTTTTTATTCTACTGTCTTTACTATTCAAGATGATATTGACCTAATAATCCAGAAAGGAAAATGAAGAAAACATTAATACTACATAATACCATGTTTTCCCAAAAATAAGATGCTGTCTTATATATTTATTCTTTTCTCAAGAAGACACACTAGGGCTTATTTTCAGAGGATGTCTTATTTTTATTAAGTATAACACAACAATCTACATTTATTAAAATATAGTTAAGTCATTTTCTTCTGGAACCTGACAGGGGAAGCTGACCTTATTGGTGGGGCTGGCGCTAGTGATGCGTGAACTCCTTTCCCCTAGCCGTTTGCATATGCACAATAGGATGCCTGCAACCCGGGGTTACCACACGCGCACCTGCGCAAGTGTGAAGGGCTTGGAGAAAGGAGCTGTGGCAGATAAAAGGTATTCCAGTCTTCTTTACTGCTCCACACCTAAATGCGTGGTGTGGCTATGCAGATATGGTGTGTAGCCATGCCCATCACTAGGTCTTATTATTGGGGTAGGGCTTATATTTAACAAATGCATAGAAATACTGCTAGGGCCTATTTTTTGGGTAGGTCTTATTTGGGGAGAAACATGGTATATTAAATAAGAATAGGGAATAGATATGTATACTTTGGTTATCAACTTATTTTAATAACTTTTTGGCTTAAAATGAGGTTCCTTCTCATGTTTCTAGAAGTTATTAAAGTAAGGAATGTGGCTATGCGTGGTAGCACATACCCCTGGAGCATGCATTTCCTTTGCTGAAGATCTTTTTACGAGGTTTATGTGCTGACATTAACAAGCAAACCTAATCCTGAATGGTGCCATGGTACAGAGCTGAGATACCCAGTTATCAACTTCTATGAAACAGTGATGATATTAATGGTGCCGGTCTTGTGCACTCATTGTGAGAAACAAATGAATTAATATATTTGTGGAGCAATGAGAAGAGTCCCTTGCTGTGGACAAACACTTATAAACTATTAATTTTCCAATTAACAGAAATACAAGAATAGTATATCTAAACCTTCTTGCTGCATTTGCCTTTTTGGAAGCCATCTACCTAAAGAAGTTATAGTTTCTGAAGCTGTAAACAGTTTGTATTATTTGGATTTATTCACCGACATTTAAGTTAACCAATTAACTATAATATTTAGAATTTCGATCTACTCAAAAAATATTTTTTTAAAAAATATGATTCTAAACTCTAAGCTGCTTTCTCATATACCTCTTTTGAGTAATCCAAATATTTAGGGAAATGTCTCTAAAATTACTGACAGAGTAATTTATTTTCCTTTCATAAATTTCCTTTATAATGTATCATTTTAGAGATTAAATTATAAATCTATTACTTTTAACAAGGATGTTCTTGAATCCCTCATCTACTCATTTCACATAAATGGAGACAATTTTCATACATAGACTCAGTAACAACTAAGGAAAAGCAAACATACTTATTGAGGTTTAAATATTTTGCTTCATTTTCATGCAAATTAATTTCTTCAAATTCTCAAACTTTGTTAGGCTTGAACAGGTGTTGGTTCAATCTATGGGAATGAAGTGTTGACACAAGAATGGAGATATTGCAGATATGTGAGCCCGTCTGGTGCGTGTGCTGCAAGGCTGTGTTCCCTTTCCTTTGGGGCACCTGCATTTGGCCACCTTTTGCTTGTCACCTGCAGTCCTGTGGGTGGCAGTTTCCACCTTACAACATTTGCACCTGGAGCTAGTAGGAGTGGATCAGCCTGAGTTTTGACCCGGCCAGAGAAACTTTCATCCCCTGATAGCTATATTCCCACCCACCCCCACTCCCAGATTTACTCTGATTGTGAAGTAAAGTGTCAACATCAAAAAAATTGAAGTAACAACTTTGATCTTCTGATGGAGTATTTCCAGTGTTTATTCTGTAAGAACAAGGTTATATGCATACATAATTCAAAGAGTCTATTAGTTCTACAGGTTTATTTTTTTTTTATTTCAAAATATTAAGAGAGTACAAATGTTTTAAGTTCCATAGATCATTTTTGGAATGCCTGAATCCTGGCTAAGGATCCAAATAGTGTCCTCATCAGATAGGTTATGTCTCTTTTCTCCTCCCTCCTCCTCCCTAGCTGATTTCCCCTGCGTTTTCCTTCTTTCTGTTCAGATTTGTGCATTTTAGTTAGTTTTAAATCTAATAGTTAGTGCATATGGTGTTGGTTTGTTCCATTCTTGAGATACTTCACTTAGGAGAATGGTCTTCACTCCATCCAGATTGTTGCAAAAAGTATTCATTCATCTTCTATATGGCTGAGTAGTACTCCATGGTGTACATATGCCACATTTTATTAACCCACTCATGAATTGATGGGCACTTGTGTTGATTCCACATATTTGCAATTGTGAATTGTACTTCAATAAACACTTGAGTGTAGGAGTCTTTCTGATGAAAGGTATTTTTTGAGCATTATATAAGTATTATTAAAATTATTTAAATCATATTATTTTATTAAATGTTAAATATTATATATATAAAATATATATTTATAAATATATATTTAATATATATAAATATATATTAAATTATTCCAGAAATAATGTTCTTCAGAGGTAAATGTTATCAATTATTTACATTATTCTTTTGATACTTCTTACCGGATTTCTACCTAACATGCTTACATTTTGTATTTAGTTTTCAATTTTCGGGATTCACTTTTGTAAAAGATAAGGATTTTGCATACTGCTCACCTTTGCCCCATCATGCCCACCTTCTCATCTACATACCTAACACCCATCCACCTGTGCAAATGTATATCTATACACACTTACTTACACATTTGCTTCATCCCTAATCCTCCTAATAGACCTATGTCATCATTTTGATTAGAAAATATTCATCATTTATATTACTATGACCTTGTACTAATCCTTATTTACTTTTCCATTCTAAACTTTTATTTGCTTCATTACTTATGTCCTTCAACTTATCTACTTGTCAGTTGCCTAAATCTCCTTTTGAAGCATCTGTTGACACTGGGAAATAGTCTGTTATTATCCTGGTCTTAATGCAGGTGGCTATAAAAGATTATTATATACTCATTTCAATAAGAAATGTTAATTTGTTAGAGTTCTGGAGGCTGGGAAGTCCAAGGTCAAGATGCTTGTGGATCCAGGTTCTGAAGAGAATAGCTTCCTGGTTTGCAGCTGTCCTTTTCCTGGTATCCTCACATGGTGGAAAGAGAGAACTAGTACTCCCTGGGTTTCTTTTACAAGAAAACTAATCTCGCTTATGAGGTTACTACTCTCATAACCTAATGGCCTTCCAAAGGCCTCTACCTCCTAATATCACATTTGGGGGTTAGCATTTCAATATATGAGTTCTGGGGCTACACCTTCAACCCATAATAGTTATTGTCTTGAAGAAGCTTCTTGCTAACCCAGTCTAAACTTGTTGCAGTTATCATCTTGGGATCTCTCTTCACTTGAATCCTGGTGATTCTCTGCTTGCTGTTAACCTCTGTCTCTCTCCTCACATGGGCTTCTCTCTGATAACTTGTCACATCTACCCTATCTTTCCCTAATAAGGATCCTTGTCATGGGATTTAGGATCTGCCCTGGGATGATGACCTCATCTCAAGATCTTCAACTTAGTTACATATGCAAAGGTTCTTTTCCAGAGTAAGGTCACATTCACAGGTCCAGGATGGACATATTCTTTTGGAGGCCACCACTCAGCCCACTATACCCTTGTCTTCCTTTTTTGTTGTACTTTTTAGTTTGGTAGAATTCTTTCTCTAGTAGTATTTTCAGAAAAGTGCATGCGAGGCAAATTTTTGGAAATTTGCCTATCTGAAATATCTTTATACTACTTCAAAATATTATTAACAAATTATCTTAGAATAGATTTCTAAGATCATGGTTCTTCAGTTTTAAAGGTGTTATTTTCTTGTCTAGCTTCAAATAGTCCAAAGCCATTTTAATATCATTCTCTTTCCTAGCACTCTGGGAGGCCAAGGTGGTAGATTTGCCTGAGCTGATGGGTTCCAGACCAGCCAGAGCGAGACCTCATCTTTAAAAATAGCCAGGGGTGGCTCAGCGCCTGTGGCTCAATCGGCTAAGGCACCAGCCACGTACACCTAAGGTGGCGGGTTCGAATCCCCAGCCCGGACCCGCCAAACAATAATGATGGCTGCAACCAAAAAATGGCCAGGCGTTGTGGCGGGTGCCTGTGGTCCCAGCTACTTGGGAGGTGGAGGCAGGAGACTCGCTTAAGCCCAGGAGTTGGAGGTTGCTATGAGCTGTGATGCCATGGCACTCTA
>CAUYQV010180594.1:0-20359 GCA_963574575.1 Galagoides demidoff
CTTGGCAAAATCTTGCCTTTAACCTGTTTCTTTACAATGCCAACAGCATGCTGGGTAACATTGCAGACTCGTCCAGTTTTGCCATGGTAGCATTTGTGAGCCATGCCTTTTTGAACAGTGCCCATTCCCTTGATGTCTACAATATCACTTTTCTTATAGATTTGCATATATCTGACCAAAGGAACAACTCCATGTTTTCTAAAAGACCTAGAGAACATGTATCGGGTGCCTCTCCTCTTCCCCTAAAATGTGTTCATCATTTTAGTGAATTACTGGGAGATGGCACCTCTGGCTGAAAGGCGAATATTTCTTCTTTAAATGCCTCTCCATGCTTCTCCCCTCCTCTCCACCAAACCACAGCTTGGAGTTAAAGAACCCCTCCTCACAGGAAAAACTGGCCCAAAAGAAGAGGCAGCCAGGGAGGTTGTGAACACTTCCTATCCCTGGGGCTTTATCCAGACCCACCAGATGGATAAAGATGTAGAGGTGTAGGTCCCTCCAGCGCAGAGGCCCAGAAAGGGCAAACACTGCCTACATTTAGACAGCAGTGTGGGTGGCTCTGGAAGGGGAATTCTGGAGCAGTTACTTCCCAAACCAGGTAGTTCCTCACCTATCCCTGGCCTGGCTTCTACTATGCAAGTCAAGGTTACACTATGGCCCTGAGCCTCCTGCTCCACCACAGAACCTTGCCACCACTGAGCTCCTGAGTTGGGAGGCTTGACGGCAGCGAGTGCATGATTCTGAGAGGAGACGAGGGTGGCACACACCACAGGGATGAGGCAGGCAGGAAGCCAGGCAGGCTCGGAATGAGTAACTGCAGATTCCCTTTCCACCGTGCCTGTTGTCACGGGAGATGGCAAGTGACTTTGCCTCTCTCTCTTTCCCCCCACCTCCTGCATCCTTTGCAGCCCTGAGATTCTGGCATCCGGAAGGGAAGTGGGAGCTTGGGCCAGAGACTGGGGATAGGTTCTAAGGGATCCAAGAAAGGAGACCTCAGAACAGAACACCCCAGAGAGGAATCCATGCAGGAAAGGCATGGGGAAGCAGAGAGCAGGAGGTGGCTATGGCCCTCCTCCCCACACCTGGACTGGGGAGACAAAGGCAGACTCCAGAGGGGCTCAGGCTTTGGACAGAGTGGGAGACAAGGAGATTCCTGTCACCACTTCCCATTCTCTCAAGTAGCCTGTCTGCCCCACCTTTTCTCCTGACATCCTGCCCCCTCTCAAAAGCCCTCCTAGATCACCTGGCTGAGCAAAAGGGATGATCTTTTGATGACTCCCTCATCAGATTCCACAGGGTTCTCCAAGAGTGGCCCATGGTTGATCCCTTCCCAGTGCCTCAGAATATAGGATAGGACAGTTGGAAATAAGTAGTTAAAACATGTTCACACTTAGTGTTGGTTGAATTTTATAGGTTTTTGTTTGGTTTTGCTATTTCCTTTCTTCTGCTCCTTTCACTACTGAATATGTTTTATGCCCTTTGATATTTAAGGAAGGGTGGTTCCCCTAGGGGAACAATTCTGAAAGAATAAAGAAGTGATTTTTACCACAAAGAATCTGCAGGGAAACTGTTCTCCCTGAGTCACCATCTCTCATCCTGTCACGGGAGGACTACAAGGGGATCAAAGGACCCAGCTGGCCACTCTCAACACCTCCAGCCTCCAGCTGAGGAGGGGGTGATATGCACCACCCTCCAGAGTGAGGGGAAGAAAACCCAACCCTTCTGGTAGCCTTAAGTTTACCTCTCCTTCCTTCCTCACCCCACCAATCAGCCACCCATTAGGGCTCAATCACATGGCAAGGTGGGGACTGGCTCCCTCCTATTCCCCACAACAGGGCATCACAAGTACCTAAGAGGTATGTCCTCAGAGACAGTAGAACTTTAACAGGCCTGGGGGATGGAGCATTCATGGCAGGGTTCCAGCATCCTGCAGCATGTACGTGTGTAGAGGCCTCCATCTGCAGAGCTGCGGATTTATGAGAGCCAAAGCCACAGATTTGCTCTTCACATCCGGGCTCCCAGGACACCCTGCCAGCAGAGGTAACTCCCCAGAATAAGGACATGAGTCTGCCGCCTTGCTAAGGAACTGGGATCTGAGAGGGGATACACAGGGTAGAGAGGCAAAGACCCCTGATTCCTGAGCTACCAGTGGCCCCCAGGAATGCAGACAGCTGAGGAGATGTCTGGTGGTCAGTCCATCATTGGAACACTCTCTCCACTGGAGGCCTTGGGCCCAAGCCCCAGAAGAGTCAGGGTGTGTGCCCAGGCTCACTAATTATATCTAGAGGGGAGTGGAAATCATGGGGAGCACGACAGCTCCCGGGTCCTCCTCTGGCAAGGAAGTGTCTCCAGTCTTCTCTACCTCTGTACCCTCAGTGTGCAGCACAGGGTCTGGGGCACAAAAAGTGATTAATAAACGTTCATGGGAAAGAAAAGGGAAGGAGAGAACAGAGGGAGGGGATAAGAAGAAAGGAAGGAGGATGGATGGTGGAAGGGAGGAAGGAAGGCCAGGCAGGAGAGAGAATAGAAAGCAAGTGTAAGCCCTCCAGATAGACGCGGAAGAGGAGGGTTGAGGAGCTCATCCTCTCCCAGCTTTTCCCTAACTGCCCTCAAGCCCACTCCATGGCAGTGGCCGAGTTTCCCTCGCCATAGGGAGGGAAGGTCTAGGAGGTCCTCTGGGAACGCCAGCGCATCAGCTGCTCGGTCGGGCAGCTGGAGCTGGACCACCTTCCAACCGCACATCCTGCTATGACCGTGGGAAAACGGAGCCTCTCCACTGAATACTGCCCTTCGTCCTGTCACACTGATCTACTACGCACCCTATCCCATCCCCACAACCACCACCTCCAGGCTCAATTGTGCGCGTTCGAAAGAAGGCAAGTCAGCCACCTTCGCTTGGTCCACAAGAAGACGCTCTCCCAGCGCGCAGAGCTGGCGACCCCGCGCCCCATTCTAGGAGCGAATAGACGCAGCCCTAAGAACCAGAAGTGAAAGAAAGCTGGCAAGATGTCACCCAGGCGCCGAGCCGCCCCTTCTCGGAAGCGCAGCATTAGAGGCAGGCGGCCCAGGTCCTCACCCTTCTCTGAACCCCAATCTCCCTGGCTGCAAAATAGTGAAAGCAGGTGAGTACGAGGTCTCTGGTTCCTTTTAGGTCAGCGGCGGAGTCAACCCGCGGGCGGGGAACAGACCTTCCCTCTCCGCGCGAGGGCGCTGGAACTTAGGCCCAACCTTCCTTGGGAAGTTCCCAGGACAGAGATAGGAGGGCGCGGACGCGCTGTCTCCCTTGGTCCTCTGGGAGTTCTAAGGCTGGGACGCTCATTTAGTGCCAAGACCCCCGCTAAGTCTTCTGGGACAGAGCCGGCTGGGAGAAACCCAGAGAACAGCCTCATTCGCACCAACTCTTTCCCTCCCTAGCCCAGCCTCTTCAGCGCGAAGGATGAGTTGGAGTCGTTGAAAATGGATCACACAATGCGCCCCACCTACTCGTGGTCGCTGCCAGCCCTAAGCCCGGTGCCGAGTGCTGGTTCGCCGCGTGGGGAGATGATTGTCACTTTCTGTCTGGTAATCAGGTCTACGCGCCCAAGCCCTCCGAGGTGCAGAAGTGGGAAATAAGGAGGCTGCTGGAGAGGCCTCCCGGAGGAGCTGGCTCCGAAGGTAGAACCCTGGAATGGGGTTGAGGGGGAGTGCGGAGGTGAGAGGCCACAGCCAGGCTCTTGGGAGTGTCGCAAGCCACGCAGGGGCGTGTTGGGATCTCAAGATTCCCCAGAGATGAATGCCAAGGGCCGAAGGCCTGTGAAAGCTTCACCACGGAAGACTGACGTGTGGATTAGCAGAGCGAGCCCGGGGACTCCCCTCTCTGCTGGGCGCCTCGGCCCCGCCCCACACCTGTGCGGCGGCCCCGCCTCCTCCGGTCCATTGGCTAGACCCGCCGCCCGTCAGACGAGCCCCCAGGGCCCGCCCCAGCCCCAATCCGCGCTTCTTAGCGCCTCTTAGTGCCTCTTAGCGCTGGGGCCACAGCGCCAGCGCCAGTCTGCCAGTTTCCCAGCCATCGCCCGCCTGGTGAGCTGCCCGGCAGCCCACTACCCGCTCGGGACCGCCCGCCACGGGCTCAAGGCAGACCATGCGCCTGCCAAATCTGCAGCCCGCCCGGTGGCTATGCGTGCTGGCAGGCGCCCTCGCCTGCGTCCTCCGCCCCACGGTGAGTGTCCGCCGGGCGGCCCAGAATCCCTGCACCTGGGGTTGGGGTGGGGGCGGCGGGAGCCCGACCGTTTGTGCTCGCGTTTGTGTAAAGGGTATGAGTGGCACCGGGTACCCATCTCGCTTCTTCCCTTTGCCCCAGACCGGATCTAGACCCAAGGGAGCATGAAGACTGGCCTTCCATTTAGTGGCTATGGGTGTGTGTGGAGTGGGGAGGCCAGTGGGGGATACTGTGGTTGATTGAGATGGAAGCTCTGGTACACTGTGGGTCGTCATTGCCTGCCATTCTTGTCTGGAGGTGTCTGTGGGTTGTCAGCAGCAATCCCAGCACTGGGCCTGAGAAGGGGTTCTTGGGATCACAAGGGTGAAAGACCTCAGTGACCTTCCACTGAGCAGAGCAAAAGGATACTGGAACCCAAGGTGGAAGATGGTGGACAGTGAGGTGTTAGGGGTGGTATTTAACAGGAGGGGCCAGGCATGTGCCTGGAGAAAGCAAAGCAGGAAGCCACCAGCCAACTAGCAGTGACCTCCCTCTTCCTCCCACCTCTGCTTCTTCCCAACACAGGCATGTGAATGCCCCTGACACACGTGTATCCATGTGCCCTGTGAGTGGGTGTGCTTGTGTATGTGTCTGTGAATAACTCACCTGGCACACAGGGGAGACCCAGATTGAAGCAAAAGGGGCATGGATCATCATATTCTAAGAGCAAGAAGACCTCAGGGTTCACTGAGTCTACTGAATCCCATTTTACAGATGGGCAAACTGACGCCCAGAGACACAAGAGCCAACACCTGTACCCCATGAGCCAGACCTGGACAGAGGTCATAGTTCTCCCTACCCCTACCCTGAGCCTTGAGTAATCTGAAGTTGCTGCTTGGGCAGGCCTAAAATGCCCACTCCAGATTGGCTGGGGGAGGATGAGTGATCTTGATTATCTAGTCTATCCTATCTCATGATCACCTCTCTTACCATCACCCCCTCCAAGGGAGAAACCTCTGTTTCCACCTAGTTGATACCTTGTACACCCTGGGGATGGGAAGTTCATTGACCAAGACCTCTGATAATTGTTAGGAACCCCTCCTCCTTTCACTGATAGTCACGAGACCCACATCTTGAGCTCTTGAAGCCTCACCAAGTTTTGGCCCTGAGGTCACAGCTCTGGCACTAGTCTCAGTCTGTCAGGGTCATGAAGCCTCCAGATCTCATTGACAACCCTGGGCCCCCAGCCACTGAAACTCATCTTAAATGAGCAAAGGATATTGGGACAAACAGCACTGATGCCCCATTCCCCATCCCTGAAGGCTTCTGGGCCCAAGGCAGAGTGGCTTCATCAGAGCCCCCCTCACGCCTCCTGAGACAGCCCATCCCTGACCCCTCCAATGCCTGCCTTACCTATCTTTCCACATCTTATTCATTTAGTGCCCAATGCTGTCTCCTCTAGATAGCCTTCCTTGATTGCTACATACAAGCCCTCTGCCCTCTCCACCCCAACTTTCAGCCCTGCTCACCTCCCAGTTGTGACTGTTCTAACCATCTCATGGAGTCAGGGACTGGTGTCTCTCACCCTCCGGTATTCCTCACAGCTCAGTGCAGGGCTGGGCCACAGGGCAAGGAGAAGGGACCGAGCCAGGACTGGATGAGGGCAGGCTGGAGTGAGGGTTTCTCATTTCCCTCTCTGTTTCTCCCTTCTGCACACCAGCTACCACTCACCCCCTCCTGGAATGGACACCAGGCAGTCCTGCTCCGGCCAGACTTGGGGGTGGGGTCTGGGGGGGCAGACCTTATCAGAGTCATAAAATGGCAGCTGCAAAGTTCAGGTTGAAGGCCCAAGGCTAAGTCACTCCTGTTTATGGTGCCCTGACCTCAGCCTAGGAAAGGGAAATCTCTGAATGTGAGGGGGGAAAAGGGGGAAAGAAAACCTCCAGCGTCTCAGAGGAAGAAGTCTGCCCCAAGGCCAGCTGTCAGGCCTTCCACTGCCCTGTCCCCTGGACCGCAGGCACAGGGACTTCTCACTGATAACAGAGTTGCCCAGGGCAATTCCCAGGACAAGGGGGAGTGCCATAGGTCACAGAGGAGGAACAGACCTGTGTTCCTGCCCTGAGAAGATTCTCTGCCCAGGGCTGAGATCAGACCCAGTAACTTGGGAGGGAGAGCCCAGGTGGATGGGGAAGACAGGCTCCCAGAACTGGGGGCAGGGGTTGCTGAGAGAAACAGTCAGGGAAGGACAGTGCCCTGAACAGTTTAACCAAATGGACCAAATTTTAACCCCAGATCATAAAATAGCCTTGGTTAGCAGGACTGATGCCCTTGCCCCCAGAAAGAGGGAGAAGTTCCCAGCTCCCTGCAGAGTCTGAGATAGATAGCCCAGGGGTTGAGGGAGGCTTGCATCCTCAAATGGCTCTCTCACTGGCCACCAGCTCCTCAAGGTCTCACGTTGCCATAGGCATCCTACTGCCCCTGCCACCTGTTTCTAGCCCTTCCAAAGGCTGTCCACTGCTGCCCAGGTTCTCATGGCTCCCAGCCGGCCACTCTGTGAGCTGTAGGAAACACAGCTAAAGTTGAGCCTCCTCCTCAAGTTAAGTGACAATCTCAGTTAGGTCCTCCAGAGCCATTTAGAAGTTTCCCCCCTCTCATCCTGATGCTCTAAAGTTTCTGAGGCTTCCATACAGATGGAGCCCAAGCCAGGGCCAGGAGACCTGCTCCTCACTCCACACCATAACAATGGTCAGTTGGTCAGGGGAACATCTTTAATCTCTGGGCAAGGGCCTCAGTTTCCTTTCCACAAAAGGAGGTGATAGGGAACTGGGAAGAGGCTTGCCTGGAGCCAGTTCCATCTCCCAAGTGGACGTACTCTTACACTGGGGTGCAGTGTCTCTGTGAAATGGGATTGGTCTTCCAGGCAGGACTTCTGTGAGCTTTGAAGGACGCAGTGAAAGTGGTGGTATGAACTGTGTAACCAGTCATCCCTTCCCCTTGGTCCCAGCTTGGACCTTTAGACAGTCATCTCTTGCCCCCACCAGCCAGGAATCCCCAGGGCAAGCAGGTATCCTAGGAGTGAAGTGGGGGGTGACCTCATGAAGTGGCCAGATAATCTTAGTGGGTGAGGCTTCAGGCTCAGGTAGGCAGTGGAGCCTCTCAGAGAGGGCTAGAAGGTGGGTACTGAGCCTTCTTATACCATAGGCAGCCTCAGTGGAAATCCAGCATGGGCCACGACACCAGATAGGGCCTCTAGCCTGCTACCCTCCTGCCATTGCTGGGCCCCTCAATGTGGCCTTTCTGGCTGTGGATGAGGAACAGGGTCTGGGGACTATATGAAGCATGTCCTGTCTCCCAGTCCTTTTCTGTCAACCTCCCAGACTCTGACCTCCCATTTGACTTCCCAACACAAAATGGCTTTCATTGTACCAAGGAAAATTTCAGCATGTATGTTCTCTCTCTAATACCTTAGAAATATTTCTGAAGATGAAAAAGAAACACAATTTAATCTCTCCATCACTTGTACTATTCTTTTTTTTACTTTTATTATAAACAATTTCAAACAAGTAGAGAGAATACTACCCAATCCCTGGGTTTGACAATTGTCAACATTTAACATTATATGCATTATTCACTTTTTGGCTGGAGTATTTATTTTAAAGTAAAATATAGACATCCTGACCTTTTGCTCCAAATTATTTCAAAACACATCTCTAAAACCAAAAGACTTTTTCCTATATAACTATGATACTGTCATTATACTTAATAAAATTAACAGAGATCCCTTATTCAAATATTCAATATTCAAATATCCCCAATGAGAATTTGATCCAGCACCACAAGATGAGTGGTGATATTGACAGGGGTTTGGTCTTATCACAGGACTGTACAGCAAGCTCGCAGGGTGGGTAAGGAAGGTGGGTGGGGGGTAAGCCTTGGCAGTGAACATCAAGCTGGGCTCCGCTGGGCAGGGTCATTTTTACCCGCATCCCTTCTCTTGTGGCTCATGAGATAAAAGAGGATTCATATCTCTCAGGAAGTGCCACTTACTATCTAACTTAAAAACAAGTTCTTCCTGAACAGTGAGTCACCAGAAGAGAGAGAGCGGTCCCCAGAGGAGAGGAAGAGGTCACCAACCAACGTCTATGTATAGAGGACTTGCAGGTTGTAGCTCCCTGTGCTGGTGCCCAGCCTTTTCCAGGTAGCCACGACATTGATATCACCCACAAATGTCGTGTGTGTAAACTGAGTCCTGCAAACCCCAGTTCCCTAGGAGTGGCCAGGATCACTTTCAAGGGGCAGGGGATCTAAACAGAATGCTTAGCCAGAGTCCCTGCTGTCCCTGCTTTGCCAGCCCACCACTACAGCGATCCTCTGCAAAGAAACTTGGACGGCTTCATGCCCCAAAGGAAACATTTCAAAAGCTGTTAAATGAACAAGCTGAATATCTTTGCTTGGATTCTACTAATTACAAGAATTCTTGTCCTTGTACCACTATGAGCTGTGAAAAGTTTTTTCTAGCCCCAAGCCCAAACCTGTATCCCTGTGTCCCCCACCACCACACACAGACACAGATATACACACACACACCAGTTCTCATTCTGCTCTTCTATCACCCAGAAATCAGCCTTCCCTAAGAGGAGGTGAGACTGGGAAAATTTGGATTTGCAGAGAGGAGGCTTTTGCCTCTTAGCAAAGGGATATAAAAATACAGGGAAAAGGCCAGGAGTGGTGCCTTACAGCAATAATCTTAGCACCCTGGAAGGCTGAGGCAGGACTGCTTGAGCTCAAAAGTTTGAGACCAGCCTGTGCTAAGCAAGACCTGTTTCTACTAAAAATAGAAAAATTAACTGGGCATAGTGGTGCACACCTGTAGTCTCAGATACTCAGGAGGCTGAAGCAGGAGAATCACTTGAACCCAGGAGTTTGAGGTTGTTGTGAGCTAAAATGATGCCACAGCACTCTAGCCTGGGCAACAGGGTGAGTCTCTGTCTCCCCCCTCAAAAAAGAAAATAAGGAAAAAAAGAAAAATCAGACTGCAGTAGGGGACAAGGGGAGCCGAGTAGGACCTTTAGACTGCTTAGGGTTATGCAAGGCACTAGGCTGTGGCTGCTGGGGTGTGGACAGCAGGGCCAGCCTGGCATGAGGGCTGTAATAGGGCTTTGCTCACCCTGTTAGCAGTCCCCTAGTACCTGCTAATGTCTTTTACATGTGACCCTCGACATGACCCTAGAAGTAGGTCATGCTATTTCTGTCCGCATTTTATAGATGAGATAGAACAAATTGCCCAAGTCACCCAGCCTGGAAGTGGCAGACAGTCTAATTGAGAACTTGTGGTCATAACTAGGCTCTGCTGCCTCACCAAGGATCTACTTCTTCCAGAGTGGTTATGGCATCCCACATGCTATATGCTGGGACTTTAGAGATATTTTTAATTAGTAAAATATATACATCTGACGTGACAGCTCAGTGAACTGTCACGCACATGTGTACCTCTGTAGCCATCACCCAGGTCAATCTATTATACATTCCCATCACCTCAGCAGGCTTCTGCGTGCCTCTCACATATAAGATGAGGTTTTATTTCAACTTCTTTTAGTGCAGTCTGCAAAGCTGGGAACATGTTTCTTCCCTCTTCTGGGACTTCAGGATCCCATGATCTACCATACCCTCCTATGTTCCTTACCCCCACGTTTCCTGCCCTTCCCTTCTCACCCCTTGCCTCTGACTAGATGGTCTCCATGTCCTTTCCAGTTCTCACATAGGGGGCAGCCTGGGAAGCTGGGCTGTGGTTCCATGTGCCTTTGATCATACTGATTTCTCTCTGAGTCCTCAGTTTCCCCCTGTGTCTCTTTGCTACTCCATGATTTCTGGGATGGGAGTAAATAAATCATGGGATATGAGATGGCTTCTGTAAAGGGCTGGAACAATGGGAGAGAAGGTAAACGGGACCACAACTAACCCCCCGTCCCTGTACTCCCCATCTCCCTGCCTCCTTTGACAAAACTCAGAGGCACAAATCAAAATCATAGTACATAAAAAGTTGCAGATAGATTCTTCCTCCTGTCTCACTTTATCCAGCCTATAGCATTTTGTACTCTATTCAGAGACCAGCTGCTCCACAGAGGGACTCACACTCCCCTGAGCTGAGGCTGGGGGTTTTGACTCCAGGCAGTAGATGGTCTCAAGCCACCCATGAGGTGATTAGATATGGCCTACTAACCTTAGCAGAGCCCACCCTGTCTTTCAGAGCCCCTAACATTTAATAGTTATAACTCCCAGTTCACTCCCATGCCCATCACCACCCCCAGACTTCACCCCAGATCTCAGGAAGCCCCATGTGGAGAGGAGAAGCAGGGACGGGAGTGGGCTTCTAGTACCTTTGCAGGACAGGAGTTCCTGAAACCCATGTGGAAGTCCAGAAGTCTACATCAGGATCTCCTCAGTCCTGGTCTTTTTCTGTCCCATGCCATGGTATTAGACGGATGTGGGAGGTGACTGAAAAGGAGTTGGCAGGAGAGTCCCAAATCTGGTTGGGTGTGGGGATTAACCAAGTCCTGTTCAGCCTACCTGCTCGGTTGGGTCTTCTCCTCTCTATACCCACTGCTCTGCCTGCTTGAACTCAGGCCTCCTCAGTCCCTGGCTGGACTGGTGCAGGAACTTTCAGCCCTACCACTTGCAACCTGAAGGACTTTGTAAAATCTGGGTCCCCTGCCCTTGGGCTCCTGCTTCAAATCTTTGATGGTCCCCAGGGTCTGGGAGTCAAAGCTCACACTTCAAAATTGGCATCCCAGCCCTTCTGATCCCACCTCTGCCTACATCTCCCAATTCATCTCCCGATGCTGCAGAGCTACTGGCTGCAGCTCTACCAAGCTTCTTGCATCCTTAGACATTAAGGCATTTTCATGCCTCTGTGCTTATGCAAGCTGCTCCTGCTTCTGGAGTGTTCTTACTCCACCTCTAATTAACTAACTCTTACTATCCTCTAAGACCTACCTCTGCAGAATGGGTACAGGATACCCATCTGTATGAAGCCCACACTCTGGCTACATCTCAACCTAGAACTCTTTCCTGGGATCAATAGACTTGGCTATATTCAGCCAGGGAATTTTCCAACTTTCTCCGTGTGCCTGGAACCCAGAGGGATAATGAGGATGTTTAAAATAGGGAAATAAGTGGGAGAGGAAGTCCAAAGTCTGCCTGAATTCCTTAGTGATAAGGGCTAGAGGGAGCTGCCCTGGCCCTGGCCCTCAAAGGCCAATGGATAACCAGATGGCCTAAGGCAAAGCTGTGGAATAGGGTTGATGCAGACCAGACCAGTGGTCAAAGACTTAGGTCCCATCTGGGAATGTTCTTTTGCTGAGTGACCTCGCATCCCTCTTTGGGTCTCCATTTCCTCTACTCCTCTCCAGATGGGGCCCAGCACTCAACTAACTTGTGGCAAAGACAGATCTTATCATCCAGACCACCCCCACCCCAACTTTATCCAGAGACACCAGGCTCCTGTACCCACTCTTCCCTTCTCTGTGAACTGCTTCTCAGGGAGACTCTGTGGTTGCTAGGGGAGCAGAGCTGGCTAGAGAAGCTGATCCAACAGAAAATGGCAAGCAGAAGTTGCCAAAACCCAAGGTGCCCATGGTGATTAGGAAAGAAATGTCTCTTGGCAAACCATCTGGCTATAGCCTTAGCTTAAGAGGGCCCAAAAAGTGAGGTCACCCACTGTCCTTTTTCAGCCCATAAGGCCAGACCCTTATAGTCACAGGGACAGAAAACTCAACTGACTTAAGCCATAAGGAAATGCATTGGCTTAAGTTGCTGGAAGCAAAGCTGGTTTCAGGCATGGCTATGTTCAGGGGCTCAGACCATGTTAAGAGGACCTAGGTTTTCTCTATCTCTCTAGTCTACCTTCAGCCGTGTGCCCTTCATCATCATGTTTTACTTGTCAACAAGATGGCAGCAGAAGCTATAGCCCCTACGTCCTTTAAGGTTTCTAGCCCAGTGAGAAAAAACAAATCTACTTGCCTAATTGCTTAATCCAAAGTCCCAGGGGTGAGCTTCTTGACTTTGAGTTGGCTGACTTGGGTTACGTGCCAGGCACTATGGCCAGGGATGCTCTGGTTGACTTAAATCTTGGTCACTTGTCAAACTCCTGGAAGAGGGTTTATCAGACCCCCATGAGGTAGGAGGCAGTTTCCCAGACAGAAGTGAGGATGTGGCACCAGAGGAGTGTAAAGGACAGTGAAAGGCAGAAACAATAGATGTCCACTACCAGCCATCCTGCTCTCACAGCACAGCGTGAAGAGAAGTGAGAATGGGAAGGAGAAGCAGGTGAGGATGAGATGGGTCCAGAAAACAGACAGAACCCTGTTGCTGGTAGACACCAGAGCTGTGAAGTTACTTTGGGGACAAGTGTGCTCCAGGACAAGCAAAATAGACCAATGATGGGACACAAGCTTAGATGACCTGTCCCCAGGTTCCTCTTCCAGAGGCCACCTCTGAGATCCTCCTGGACAGTCTTCTCCCTACACCTGAGGAAGACAGCAACAGACCCCTAAATATAGAGCAACTTGAGTATTTCAGCCTGAGTGCCGTAGGAGGAAAGGAGAAGCACCTGACCCCAAAGAGTAACCACAGACGAAAGAGTTTCCTTTAAGTCTCATATCTTTTCTATTAACAGTTATACAAATAACTGCATCATGCTCCATAACAGATCTGTGTTACTTTCAATAGACCAAGTTTTAAATGACTCACCAGTTAGTGTCTTTATCCCAATTGGCTGATAAAGTTAAAACTCCAAGATAAAACCCATGTTTGCTATGTGGTTTCCAGGTTCATGGGCAGGTGAGATCTGGACACTGGGGAAGTCTGAGCAGAGTCTTAGACAAGGAGATTTCCCCTGGACATGGCCTAGGTTAGCCATGGTGCCAGCTGCATATGGCAAAGTTGGACTCTAGGGCATCAGTGAGACAATGAGGTCCAACCAAAACATTCAGCAAGGAGCAGGGGAGCTGTTGAGATGGCACGGACTTAGCTACATGGCCTCTTGGATGCTCTTGGACCCCTCTCCCTCCACAGCAATGGAGAACTCACTGCCACCTGGGATGCAGAGCCCTCAGTGGGGCTGATTTATATAAAATAATGGTCAAAGCACTAAGTACTTTGGTGACTGTGGGCCAGGCAGGACCCCCTTAAAAGAAGGAAATGAAGGAAAGCCCCCTACCCAGGTTCTTCCCACAGACCCACTTTAAGAAAGTGGGAGGGGGGTGCTCAAGGCCCATTTAGCCTACAGAGAAACTGAGGCCCAGGAAGGCAAGGGCCTTTCTTGTCCCGGGGGCTGGGGGGCAGACAGGCTGGAGGAAACACTGAGAATGTGTGATTCTGGAGAGGTCTTGCTAGACCTCCTCTTGTGGCCCTGGCAGGGACTGTGACATTTTCCTCTCCCCAGGCAGAGATGAGGAACCTAATGTGGGGTTGCCAGGGCCAGCAACCACTTTCCTGAAGTCAAAGAGAAAAGAGCTGCTGCCAGCTCAGCAGGTCCTCCCTGGAGACTTTCATCTACCCTTCCCCACACACACATTCCAAAGATCTAGATTTTTCTGGCCACTCTTGGCCAGCACCCCCCCCACACACACACACACTCACATGTCTTTCCCAAGGCCAATGTCCCCTGTCACACAGATCTGGCCCAATCCCAGTACTTTCTAGAGCCCAAAGGAGAAGAAGGGAGAAGCTTAGACTTGTCCATCCTTCTGCTCACCTTCTCTGGGTTGGAGAGAGTAGGGCTGGAGGGACCCTAAAGGGACCTCTTTTACTTCCTGAAACTTCCCTTATCCCTTTTAGATCTGGTATAGCTTAGTTATTTAGAAGGCACAGAAGAAGCAGGTGAGATCTGGTGAAGGAAGTCCAGAGTCCCCTTCCAAGTCCAGGAATCCAGGAGACTGAGCACAGGCTCCTGGAGTGGAGACAAAGGCTGGAAAATTCCTCCCAGGTCTAGCCCTAGGAACCAAAAGCCAGGTCTAATTCTGCACAGCAGGGTAGCACAATAGACCCCACCCATCCAGGGAGACTGAGGCAGGGACAGAGGACTCCTGAGCCAAGTTAGAGAGTAGCAGAGAGCAGGGGGCCAGCTCAGGGCTCTAAGGAGACGCCCCGTTGCCTATGTCCAGGATTGTGCCACCTGCACAGAGACAGAGTTGTTATAGCTGTAGCACAGTTGCCCATGACAGGGTCCTCGAGGCAGACCCCACCTTGACGGTGGACAACTGTTTGAGGTCAGATCCAGCTCAGGTTCAGGTTTCATTCAGGCTAGGATGGGGATGCAGTCTGGGGTTGGGATTAGGGTTCAGCCAAACTTGGATCCACACCAGGGCAAGAACCATTTCAGCAGTGACTGGGCCCAGAGCCCCACACTCCTGAGCCCGTGGCCAAGGCTGATGAAGCCCCTCCCTGTTTCTTTCCCCTAGGGCAGCAGGGCAGCCATTCTGCGCCAGGAGTGTGACTTGCGGCGGATGATTGAGGAGCAGCGCAGGCAGTGCCTGCAGGAGGCCCAGTTGGAGAACGAGACCGCAGGTGAGGCCGCGCGGGCCCGTGTTTCCTCACTTCATGAGCCCCCACTCAAGTCACATTCACTCCACATTTGTTGGATGGGGACCCCAGGCAGGGATCACATCATGGAACTACTGGCCAGTGAGGAGGGCCTGGAGGTGTCGGATGGAAGAAGGAAGGGGCTGACTGGCCTCCACGTCCCCATCACCCAGCTCAGGTCTGGGAGCTCTGGCATCAGCTGAAGAGGACATACTAAATTTAGGTTCTGGAAAGTGCATGGAGCCAACTCTGCCTTTGGGGATCCCTATTGCTCAGGAAAAATGGAGATGATGCCCATGCCTGCCAGCCCACCCAGGATGCTGTGTGGTGGGGATCCAGGGACACTGAGAGTAGGCAAGTTCCAGGAACTACCTGCCCAGCCCAAAGTGGGGCTGGGGTGAGGTGAATTGGCCCTAGAACCTCACTCTCCTGCATTAGACCCTTGTACTGTACTGTGTTAGCATCTCAAAGGAAGAACAGGGAACATTCAGTCACAGTGTTTGAACCCCATAGAGACTTAGAAGCTTGAAGTCATCTTAGCAGTTTAGAAAAAGAAGAGGAACCAGCCCAGTCTAGACAGGTCTGGAATACTCTCTGGGGTTGGGTTGGTTCCCAGCTTCTTCCTCTCAACCCTAGGCTCTGACCCTAGGGTGTCAACCTCAGGACACCCAGAGGACTGTTGGTGAGCCCCTTCACACACACACACACACACACATACAGGCCCCTAGGCATACACAGGTGGGCACACTGGCCTTCCCTTCCCAACCCACCCTTAGCAAGCTAGAGGAACCATCAGCACATTATCCTGCCACTTAGATAAATCAAGGTCAGCCTCAGAAGCTGAGCACATGGGGAGCCACAACTCCCTCAAGGGTCCATGAGAGCTTCAGCCTGGCAGTATGACTGTGGTGCCTGCTTCCCAGACCAGGCATCAGCACCACCAGCCCCATATGGCTCAGAGCAGCCCAGGGTTAGAATGGGAGGAATTCCTCAGAAAGATCCCGCTTAAGCCAGATTTGGAGGGTGGGCAGGTCTGGAGAGACAGAGAGCCTGGGAAGGTAGAAGGCAGCTAGGCAGACTGCCCACAGGAACTGGGGGGTGGGTGCCAGGTTCAAGGCCCATGTAGGGGATTGGGAGGACTGGCACCTCAGGGACAGAGGCAGTGAGGAAGGTGTAGCTGTGCCTGCTCTGGGCCTCCATCCTGAGCCACTCCCCCATCCCTGAGGCTGAGCTTAGTGGTGGAACAGCCTTGCTCAGGAGCAGGGAGCATCTTTATGTCTTCCCAGCTCCTGGGCTCCCTCGTCCCCCTTCTGAGGCCAACAGTCATATGACTCCCCCCCCCCCAACCCCCATTCTTAATCTTAGCCCAAGTACCCAGCTCTCAGCCACCTGCCCTGGGTCTCAAGGCAGGATGACCCCCTGTTTCCTGGGGGGAAGGGGCTGAAGCCTGGGTCAAGGGGTGGCTGTACCTGCCACTACCTCTGTGCCCCAGCCTACCCCACCAGGGCAGGGAGACAGGCCCAGGCCACAGACAGTGGCCGGATTATGGGCAGCCCATAGAGGCCCAGACCTCAGACTCTAGGCCTCTCTGCATCACCTCCCAGCCCCTGGGGCAGGCCACCTCGTGATTCTGATGAGGTCATTGCTGGCACAGCACACCTGTTGGGTGCCAACACCCTGTCACCAGCAGTCTAGGATCCAGAGGAGGGCAGGCATGGGTCAGGGACTGTGGTCTGCCTGTGACCCTGTGTGGGGTCTGTGTGTGCTCCTGAACAGCCAGCTGTGTATTCCAGGCCCACATCTGTCTAGGGCGCTGTCTGTGCCTCTAGGGTCTGTAATTCTGCATCTGAATTTGAGTGTTTCTGCAAGTCAGGAGTGTGTGTTTTTAAGCCTGCACATGCCTAGACGTGTCTGCCTGGTGTGTTGTATCTGTTTGGGAGTGTGTTTAGCAGTATGCGTGTTGGTGGTATACCCAGACATGCATCTACGGCTCTGCACATTGTGTGTCTCTGGGTCCCTTTTACTTGTGTCTGTCCACATCCAGGGAAGTGTACATCCAGGTGTGTCTGCATGTGTGTCAGCATGGATGTCAGCGTGTGTCTGTGAACCCAAGTCTTGAAATGAGTCAGCAAAGGCCCCCCTATACTGCCTCACCATCCCTCATCCCCAGCTTGGGGTTGGACTTTCCTTCTGGGTCACAGCCCCTGGTAGGAACACACAGTGTGGGGATCCTTTGTCTCTACGGGCCTAGTGACATGTGATGAGGTCTGTGGGGCCTCCCTGCAGTGAGCACACACAGAATATTCCCAGGGCCCAGCCCAAGACAAAAGCCCATTCCAAGTACCAAATATTTTCATGACTGTCACCCCCTCTACTGCTGTTGCCTGACATTGCTGCCTAAGCAAAGCAGCCTTGTCCTGCGTCCTGCAGGAAGCTTCCCTGACAACATTCCCCAGGTGGCTGTGGCTCCCTTCTGTGAGCCCTGCCCTGCTCACTGATATAGCACCAGTTCACAGCCCTGTCTTGGTTATGCTGAGATTCCTTGAGGTCAAGTGTGGCCTCCCAAGGGCAAAGCTGGTCTCTCTCTGTTCTGTCCCACTCCTGGTAAAGGAGAGCTCAGGGCCAGAGGCCCAGCCCTGAATCTACTCTCCAACCTGTGCTGGCATCTGGAGACTCAGAAAGCCCGCCATCTGGCAGGAACCCAGACACAATAGCTGGCCTACAAAACAGGGTGTGCCCGGCACTGTCAGAGAAGGGTAAACAAAGTCCAGCAGCAGCAAAATTCCCAGAGAAATGACATCAAGCCCTTCTGACCAGGAGAGGAAGCCTGTGAATAGGTTGCACCACTCACCAGAGATGGAACTTTGGGATAGTTGCCTAATTACTCTGTGCCTCAGTTTCCTCATCTGTGAAATGGAAGAGTTAAGTATGTCATTAATTTAAAGAGGTTAGAATAGTTCCAGGTACATACACAGGCTATGTAAGTGTTTGCTGACATTATTATGAAGGTCTTGAACCATGAGCAAGATTTGACTGGTCTGGGGGGCCCCTATGTGGCCTCCAGAGAGGCTGGCACAGAATAGAAGATGGACTGGCAGCCAGAACAAGCCCACAGGAGCCCTCAGGACAGGCAGGGGTGGGGATGGTTGGGGTCATGAGGAAGGGAAGCTGTATTCTCTAGCCAGGCCCTAAGGAGATGCAGGTTTCCTCAGCCTTCAGCTACAGGTGACAGGTGTCACCAGACTGCCACAGTCCCAGCAGGTACCCCTTCCTGCTGCCAGCCCACTCTATCACTCAGAGTCCCCAGGCTCTTCCCTAAGTAAGGACATCCTTCCACCTCCTCTTCCTGGGCCGTTCTCTTGGGAACTTCTGAACCTTCGGACTTGGGCTGGGCTGGGTTGGGCCCAGCAGGCGTTGACTTTGGCTCAGGGGTTGGGTTTCCTGAGCAAATCTTAGAACTGGCTGGATTGCAAAGAGACAATTAAGTTTCCCGCAAGGGAGGAGGTCCAGAGTAGTCTTTGTGCTCCAGGAGTTCTCAGCTCCTAAATAGACAAAAGTGTGGCATTTGTATCTGCCTATTAAAGCAGACCCTCGACCCCACCCTGCACCCATCACTCCAGGCTTTGCAGGGCTGATGGCTGCCCAGCAGAGAACAAGGCCTGCCACACACAGTTTTCTCTGATCTCACTCTCTGAGAACCCCTTCACCATCCCAGTTTGGGATCTGAGTTTTGCTGCCCAGTGTTGCTGAGCACCTATGTTGCTCAAGAACTAGCTATACCCTAATCAATATACTCGTCACTCCATTGTACCCAACATATCTTTTTTACAACATTTTCTAATGTCTCCTTTACTATCACTTTTATAGGAAATAATGTTCTAGCTATAATGTGAAGGAATAAAAGGCAAGGACTGAAATTTATAATCAAATACCATGCTCATGTTCAGGAATGATTGCATTAAAAGAAGATGTAGTTTTAGGTTGTACCTAGAAATTTCTATTTATAGGTTGTACTTAAATATAAGCTCCAGAAATCTGAGATCTATAAATGCAGACTGATAAGTGGAAGTGGTTGTATCAGTAACTCACATATCACGAACAGCATTGCTGTAGGTAACATGATTTTCCAAA
The DNA here is from genome assembly GCA_963574575.1 of Galagoides demidoff. NCBI lineage: Eukaryota > Metazoa > Chordata > Mammalia > Primates > Galagidae > Galagoides > Galagoides demidoff. Next base: position 18,890 of record CAUYQV010180594.1, read on the forward strand.
ACACTAAACAACTTTTAGTAAGGTTCCAAACACAACAAAGTTGCGTTCCTGTTAAACATGTGCGATGAATACCTTATGTTTACACAGAAAATGGAGTAAGAGTCTAGGCCGTGGTCCTTATGAGCTTTTTATCTATATGGTGCGCAGGGGCTACACAAGGCCCCACAGAACATGAGACAATTCTTCATGGTTCCGGACCAGCTGGGTTGCCTGCCTGGCATCGCCAGATGAGGCCCCTGACCAGTGTTCAAAACACGCCCACAGTGCGCCCCATCCCCCACTGAGGACCAGCGAGCTATAGTCATGCCTCCTTTCCCTGCCTCCCTATCAGATGGGCCCTGTCTAGTCTGGGCAGGGCCATGCCCTCCTAGACCTCAGTCTGAGGTAAGAGACTCATAGCAGGAGGAAGAGAGTGGGTGTTTGTGGGTTCCGGCCCCAGGGCTGGAGGCATCTGGGGACCATGCTGACCAATATGTTTTCTGCCTTCACCCCTCAGGCTGCAGCAAGATGTGGGACAACGTTACCTGCTGGCCAGCCACTCCTCAGGGCCAGGTGGCCGTCTTGGCTTGTCCCTCCATCTTCAAGCTCCTCTTCCCCTTTGAAGGTAAGAGCCCTGGTTTGAAGGGAGGGAGGAAGCTTCAATGATGTGAGTGAGCCCAGCGGGGGCGGGGACTCAGGAAGAGAGAAGGCAGCGGAAAGTGGCTACAGGGGCTGCAGCATGCTAAGGGCTCCCTGGCGGAAGAGGCAGTGGCGCTGGGTCTTTGAAGGACTTGTGGGATTTGATTAGCTCTTCACATAAAGATAAGCATGTGGGAAAAGCTCACCAAATATTTGCTCAACAAATGATAACTGATTGACTGACGAGCACCTGACTAAATTATGCCTCTCATGTTCCTATTGTCTTGGGCTGGTCATGATTCAGTCTTTTGCTGCCAGGAGCCAGTGACCTCTCCAGCTTGGTGAAACCGCTGCATGGCTTTGCTTGCACACACCTTCACATTCTGCTTAAATGAATGTTCACATACAAAAGGAGGAGCTCCTCCAGGAAGGGGGCTTTCTTGCTGCTTGTCCTTAAAGAGGCAACAGATATTGGGTCATTCTTTCCTGCAGTGAATAAAGCATTCACTGGAATGCCAGGCATGGGGCTGGACAAACACAGTGGTAAAACAGCCCCCCTGGACTGCCCTTTCAGAGCTAATGTTCTAATTGGAGAGATAGTAAGCAAACAAACAAATGTCATAAATAACAAGTGCTGGGAGAGAGAAAAAGGAGGATGGGAGAGACATAAGGCTGGTATTCATGAACAGCCCCTCTCAGAAGGTAACAGACAACTCACGTGCTGTCTAAAGACCTGGAGGTGAAAAGGAAGAACCAGGCAGAGATGGTAGGTGGGAAGAAAATCGAGAGAGAGAATCAATAGTCCATGGAACAAGCATAGGGGAGGGAAGAGATGAGGGCCAGGGGCCAGGC